>VSDK01018451.1:290350-331191 GCA_009767595.1 Symbiodinium kawagutii | reverse complement strand
ATACATAATTTATAAAATTAATTAAATATAAATTAATTTATATTTTAGATAAATTTAATTTATTTTTAAAATTATAAAAACTATATATATATATATATTTTTTTTAAAAGTAAATATCTAAATTTTATTTTAATTTATTTTTTTTATTTCCGCCGAAATTTATCGGGTTTTTTTAATATTTTTTTTTTTTTTAAATTTCCGACCCCACATAAAATATCCAAAATAATAATCCTAAAATTTTAAATAATATTTAATATATTTTAATAAAAATTATATTCTTAGTATAATTTATATTTATTAATCTACTTTTAATCCACTGGCCGGTCAGGAATATATCAGCTCCTTGCCCCTGGTACTGAAGGCCAGTTGCTCGGAATGATGCCACGAGGCCTGGCTGATTGCCACAAGGTCCCACGATCCATGGCCAGTTTTTTACAAACGTAGTCGCAACGTCTTAACTGAAAGATCTACCCGCCCGAACTTCTCTCTAGTAGATATTTTTCCTAGAATCTCTCTAGTAGATAGGTATTTTATTTAGAATTTTAAATTCTTTCTTTGCCCCCAGCCTTCAAGGCGTTCCTTTCTTTGCGCAGTACGGCCTGGTGGGTCAATAGGATACAACCCGCTATTAATAGGATTTATCATGATCCAAACCATCAAAAAAATCCAAATAATGGTTGTGGATAAGTTTGGATGATCACTAATAGGATCCAAAAAATGATTGGTAACCTACTAGTTGATCACTCTGGCTATCCGTATGTTCAAATTCCACGGGTAGCGGCAAAACCATTGGTCACTGCAAAGAAGGCCTCGAAGGAACCAAACCTGCAAAACAGTGCAGTTTGGAAACCGAAACCGAAAATTGAACCGAAAATTAAACCGAGACAAATCAATAGGATTTTCCTGTTTGTTCGACATGCAAATGCTAACTTCTAGTCTCACTTAGCGCGAACTCCAAACTTTCCACTCCACCTAGCATCTCCAAGCTCTCCTCAACTTGAAAAACAACAAAAACATCTGGAATATCTATTTCTTCGCTTGGACGAAGGGTATTTCGGATGGGATCAAAGTCTGGGAAGGCCGAGTTTCATCACTCGCATGCGACAAGCAAACAAACATGTTGTAAAACACATGGTTCGTCATGATTGTTGGAATCTTCCGTTTCATGTGCAATTCCACAGGTATCTGACCAGCCCGCGTCAAAACAATACACATAATACATCGCACTATAAATCATATTTCTTCAAGCTCAAAATCGAAACAACAGGTCCAGTCTGTGCTACCAAATGTGAACTCACCAAAAACTGATCGCAAATTAATGCAATGACTTGAAATCTGAAATTCAAACATCTTGGGGTCTTAGTCTCCATGGGTCACCATACATCTTGATGCCAGTGGAAGGGAAATTGGTGATGTGGTTCCACACCAAGGGTTGGGAGTTGACCTGGCGAGTGTTGCCATGGAAAATTGGAGGTTGCTTAAAAATCGGGGTGCCCCAAAATTGTTTGGTTTATGATGGTTCATTAATTACCATACATAAATCGTTCCAAAAAATGATTTTGGGGTCCTCTATGTTGAGAAACTGCCATTGGGTCTGAAAAGAAAACAGTCCACAGGGGGACCCTGAAATCCACACTGGACCTGCAGAGTGGTGGAAGGCACCACGCAAAGGCGTTGGTTTCTAACCCCACCAAGTTGAGATGTATACGCGAAAATCCTACGATGGCTATGACCAAAAATCATCCCAAAATGGCTCACCAAAGTCGGGTCTTTCAGAAGGACAATGATTTGGCAGGTGGGCACGCGACAGGTTTAAGTCATGGTAATGTTAGCCAGGGCAAGTTTCACAGAGCCAATCCTGATGACACCCCACCCAATTGACACAAATCATCGTCTTTTCCTTGCAATCAACTCACCAGGCTGCAGCCTATGCAAGAGGTCGGACCCCATCCGAAACTTGGTCAGTGATTGCCGTGTCACTGAGGGTTCGCTAACTGTACTTTTGCAAGGCCTGGTAACTACATCTTTGCGTAATTCCAAGCCATGGCTGGAAGACATTGAAAAACTATACTTGCCTTTGCTGTAATCCAAAAAATCAAACACGAAAGTCTTTGAATTTCAAAACATTATCCCTCCACATGCCACATCTCCACAGATGTCTCGTAGGAAACATAGAAAGGGTTCTCTACTTTCTCAGCTTTTGCTTCCTCCAAGGAATTGATCCACGGGTGACCTCCCAGAGTGCTCGCAACATGCTCAGATGCGATGTTGTGGCCCAGGTTCCAATACCTCGCAGGATGGGGCGGTTTGGCATTTTTTTCAGGTCAAATCTGGAACTCCAAATTCGCAAAACCCACAAGTAGTTCTCAAAAGGCTTCCCGGTGAGGTTCCCAGAAAGTTAGCAAGGCCCTGTAAGTCTCCAGCCCAAGGTTCCCATAGGTTCCCATAGGTTGCACAGTCAAGTTCTTTCAGACACCCCGAGTGGGAAAATGGCATACCTGTGCCGATTTTGTTGGATACAGCACAGAACGAGCATTGAACATTTGCGGATATTTGCGGTAGAATTCCAATTCAAATCTAACCATCGGCAGCGGTCGCCGTAAACCGTTCGTGCTTTGCCAGGTTCCCAAGTAAGGTTCCCAAGCCTATTGCCACATCAGGTTCCCATTTTGCACTTTTCCAAGTCAGACTCACAAACAAGGTTCTTGAACAGGATCCCAAGCTGAGTTTGAAGGATCTCAGATTCCCAAACAGGACCAGGCAAGCTTAGCAAGATTCCCAAGTAGCAAGCGCCCAGCAATTTCGTAGCAATGCCCTCACAGTTTTCTCGTGGATCAAGGCTTCAAATCAAGGCTTTCGCATCGAAGTCAGTCACAGCAACGACAGAACTAACAGGTCACAATTGTGGTTATCATTGGTGATAATGATTGTCATTGCTAGAAACCGTACTGATGACTACTGGCCTCGTTCATGGCTATGACTGGTAATCACTAGTAATCATGACTGGTAACAATGCAGCAATAACGGCCCCAATTATGACTGGCAATATTAGTGATGATTGCTAGCAATTGTACTAATTCTTACGGGCCATATCAGTGGTCCTTCACCAGAATATGAATGTTGCTTACTGGTTAAATCAGTGATGATCAATTCTATTACTAATGGTCATTACTTGTAGTAGATGTTTTTAAACACATGCGGAAAATCTTTCGCCGACAATCTCTGTAGGGACCCCTGGAAAGACTCCCATGTGTATTTACTTGCGCTATCCTCCCGGCCTTGCATGCTCTTCACCATCCGTACTCTTGGGTGGCAATCCAACAGTCCCCAGAACACCAGTGGTGAAGAAGCCACGACAGTCGCCACACCAAAAGTTCTCCGACAAATGATTTGCCAGGGCTTCTGACGCTGCCACTGCTTGCCTTGACATGGACGGCTGGTTGTGCATCACGAAGTGGATCAAACTCCACAGCAGGTTCGGTCGATGGCTCCATGATCCAACCATGGCCAGAGCCTCTGAGATGTTGCCCTCCACTTCGGCACCTGCTTCGCACAATGAGGGACTTAAGGCTGACAAGTCAACCTTCGTTTGGTCCCACATGTGTTCATAGAGCTCAGTTAGGGTGGGAATTCTACCCACCAAATGATCGGGCCAAAGTGCCTCAAAGATGTTGTAGGTCACATTTCTCACCCTCTCAGTGAAAGTGGCTAAAGGTCCCGTCCAATACTTGCAGTGCAGAGCCGATGCCACCTCACCTGGAAACAGCAAGAAAGCTGTCTGCAAGGACTCGATTGCCCATTCTCTGTTAAGCCCAGGTTTTGTCAAAGAGGTGCGAGGGCACCGGCTGCTGTCCCACCATGGCCCGCTGTAGCAAACATCTCTAGGTCTGGCCTTGACACAGGTGGAGGGCAGAACATCAAAGCTAGGACCGGTGCAGACCAAATGCGGCGCGCACGCCAATGGTCGTTCCATGGTCCCACCGTTGGGATAGTTCCCGGTCTTGGTAGGGGCGCGGCGCACGAAAGCATTGGCAAAATGGCCAGTGGTAGACAGAGTTGGAATGCAACTTTGACCCTCTTGGCGATATTTCACACAACGTCCACGCGAAGCTTTCCAGAGCTCGTGTTCCTTCATGCCGTAAAGCTGAATGCCATTGGCTACACCTACAGTGGAGCTGCCACAAATTGCATCCCGTGTCGCTTTCAAAGCTTCCACGGTGATGTTGTTGACATTGCCTTGTGTTTCAATGGCCACAATTTGATCATAATACTCCTGGCCGCATCGCGTGAAGTAGGGAGTGTGGCCATTTCTGCCCATCGCCCATCCACCCCACTTCTCATGCGTAATGACCATGCACCACTCATCAGCTCCACAAACACTCCGGTCACGATAACAGTCTGCAACTTGGGGCACAGGACACTGCCAATTGTCACATGTCATCTTGATGAGGTCTCCTCGAGCAGCGGTATGAACCTGACCATCATGGACATAGGTCAGGGGCATGGAAGCTTTGCTGCAGCCTGTAGTGAAGGGGTTGGCATACCACATCTGACCTGCTGCACCGTTGTACCGTTCACCAGGGCCACACCAAATGCCCGACTGATTGAACTTCGATAAGCTTCGGCCCCCCAAGGCCTGTGCAGCTTTCAATCCCTGGGCGTTTCGCGCTCGGCGTACTGCAGGAGTTGCCATGGACCAATACTCACTGGGAGATGCCGAGGAAATGGCCAAGGTGGCAAAGATTGAGCACAGCATGGCGCTGTGCTTCTCTAATTGATGGCAGCACTATATACATGGAACAAAAAAAGGCAACAGCTCCAAAGCCAAATTCAAAAAATGGCTCAAGCTACGCAAAAAGTAAAACTTTTTCTCGAAGGAACTACCAAGCTACCGATATCAAACGTCTACAAGTCTACAGTTGGTTATTCTTGGCTTATCGATCTTTATCGTGGTCAATATCAGTGGATACTGGTGGGCTAGTGATGTTGACCCCGGTTGGCTAGTGCCCACTCCTGCTCAAACTCATACTCAAAGCCATTCCCAAAGATTGCCAAAGCTGTGGCCCACCTAGTTCCCCATCACTTTCAAGAGGTTCCCAAAGCTGTGGCTTGTCCAAGAAGCCATCCCACTGATTCCACAGGCTGAGCAGTTCACCAGAGACCTTGTATATGTGCCCAGGTATATCAAGTATCTATCCTGGCAGCAACCAGTCTGCTTCAACCACCATCACGGTATGGAGAGTAGGTTAAAATCCCGACAAGAACGTGTCATGGAGCACGCCGACAAGAGATGGCAAATATCCTGACAAGGGAGTGAGACCACGGTAGGGATCAAGAAATCTTGAAGAGATCCAAGGGAATGTAAACCCAGCTTGCTAACAGGAAAAAACATCATTTTGTAAACAAAAAGGACAAGCAAATCCCTGCTAAAGCTTTACACAGGGTTGAGCAGTTATGTAAAAAAGACCAAATGCAAACACCAGGAAAAACACATCTTCAAGCTCCCTAAGTGGCTGTTTCTGAAGCCATTACAATCCCAAGTTGTGGTCAGTCAAGGAAAATACGATTTGAGGGGTCCCCGAACTCTAGAGAAATATCATCATGATACCACCCACTCTCGCAATTAGTTTTTAACGGGAAAATCCTCCACGTCAATGGCTTTGTACTGGCTTGACCATACAAAATCAGCAGCCAAAACTCACCCCAAACACACGTTGGACAAGTTCATTGATGAATCGGCTCGGGATAAGCTTCGTCACAGGAGTAATGGACAGCTTCAGCTTGAAGTTCCAAGGTTTGCTTCAAATTGGGTTGAACGCATCTTTCATAAGCTTCCAGCCAAAGTGCCCTCTCAATTTGAACATCTTCCCATGATATTCCTTTGAATTTGTCACTTTGGTCAGGTAAAACCCAAAGCTGATATTTCAAAAAATCTCAGCTAAAGAATACACGAGATCTTCGATGCCTCCCAACGCAGCTGGCTCTCCGATGCGCGCAGGGGGGAGTTCGCCAGAATGCGACCCTCTCATATCTTTCGTACCCTGAGAATCAACCTTCTCATTCAGCTCGTGTTCCCCCAAAAAATGGCAGGGTTCAACAATTTCTGACTTGCCTTTGCTTGTCTTTGTATCGGACCTTTGTTTGGAAGTTCACATATGGAAAGAAATCTGGATGACTGCAATAGAGCTGAAAATCCGCAGCATCGTCGAACAGCTCAGGTTCTTTCATGCTCTTGCTTCACAGCTGATTGTTTTCAATACCAGGTCAACTTGATGCAGCTCCAAACTTCAGCTACGCTGACGCATGCAGAGTTGTTGCAACTCTCTTACATTTTGTTTCTATCAATTCGGCTTCCGTCATGATCTTGTTCTTTCATGCCGCTCTTCTTCAACTTTTTTCACCGGCCATTTTCTGGTTCAAAACTCCAAAACTCAGGTGGACTTTGTTCAATGTGGCTCAGAAGAAAGTCGTTTGGACATGCTGCCAATTACAAATAGGTGAACGGCAACTTGAGCAAAAAAACTGCCCTTTGTTATTGTTTTGTCACAGCCCAATCTCAAGTTTAGCTGAATTTTAGTTTTCACATTGGCAATCTCAAACTCAAAGATGAACTTCTGAACTTTCTGAAGCACTTGACGTGCATCCTGCATAACTCTTTCTCTTATCGCCATGCCCTTTCATGCGCTTACCAGCGAGCGCCACATTTGATGTCAACACAAACAAGCCTGTTAGGCTCTCTATGGCGCTTTTTCCCAGAGGGCCTGTCGAGAATTGCGCTTTGCACTCCGAAGCTTGAGAAATATGTATCAAATAATCCACTATATATATAAATATAAATATATATATATATATATAAAAATTATATATATATATATACATATATTTATTTCATTCATACATATACACACGCTACCCCCTTGCAGACTCTATCTACCTGTCAATTTTCCGATCTATTCATCTATCTATTCATTCAGGTCAAGCAGTACGAAGCAAGTGGGAACAGCATCACTTTTCGAATTTGTTGCGACAGAACAAGAAGTTGTTTCATTCCTTTCCTCTGGTTGGTCCTCAAGGAAAACGACACTTGCAAACTCCGTTCCACAGGTATTACTGTGGATTTGCGAGTCGTTCCAAATGCATTCGCAAAATGTGCTGGAAATGTAGAAAAACGTCCCAGCTGCAGGACGGCTGGAGAAAATGCTGAGCAATTGGAATTTCTTGTAGCAACAAAGAGGGGAAGTACACTGTTCTCTTTAGATATGATAAAAAACTGCCTGTGACTCCCTATGACACTTGATCTCCATCCTTGCGCAGCTTTATATCAACTGGACGTTTTGGGATTGGATACAATCGAAATCTTCTTTGTCGGACAGCGCTCAGAGATGCTGCCGGTATTATAAAGTTCTGGCCAAAGAGTAGCAAACGGCATGTTCTGCCAGTCTGCTCCTGCTGAGTAGCACCATTGCTTGATTGTTTTTTTCGTCATAGGTCATAGGCATAGGTCATAAGCAATGAGTATCGTCGAACATCTTCAAATGACGATCAGTGATGGTTGACCATGGCTGATAATGTGTATCAATACACGTCATCAGTGACAACTGCATTATTACACTTGATAACGCAAGGTGATGACACCAATGCCATTGCACATTGACAATCGTTGACAATTCTTTCACTGCACTCTGACAGTTGCTAGTGCCATTCTAGCGTGGTACTTAGCAGGGCTGCACGGCACGTGCACGCTTTGGCATCTGGAAAAATGCTCGGCTCAGCTAAAGTGCGAGGAGCGTCACGATTGATGGTTGATCATGGTTCATGATGGTTGGTGGTTGAACCACCCCTATGAAAAACATTAGTCAACCATACCTTTGTTTTTAATTCCTAGGGAAAATAAACACGTTTGAAGACACCAACCAGTGATGATGCTTTGTGAAAGTTACTTGATGATGCTTCATGGTTAATGGTTGGCAATGGTGAATGCTGACAATGCTGGGACGCTTAGTTGATGGACGATGGGTTTTCGAGCGCGGTCGCCTCCCAAAACTGCTGTCAAATGACGTTCTCTATTTGGCAGGGTAAGTTCAATCCCAAAATGGGCATCTAGGGAAACCAACTATTTGGGGGTGCCCATGGGTGCCCCTATTCTTCAAACGCATCAGCGCTGCTCACTTGATTATCCCCGCTTCATGATGTTTCTGCAGCTTTCCTGGACTCTGAAGACTTACCATTGTCCAAAGCTCAGAAATCAATTGGCTCAGCTGCAATTCCAGGTGGCAAATGCGTAACCTTGGTTCAGGGGCGCATTGGTCAGCTAGTGCTCTCCACACTCTTGACGAAAACGCGCCCAAACAAACTGACATACCTGTTGCATGCTGTTGCCAAGTTTCACTCGTTGCACGTTGCTCTTTGTTGCTTTCGTTTGAGACGGTTGTCTTGCATAGAGCATTGTTTGGGGTCAGCAAGGCTGGGGAAGATTTGAATTCTCGCTTAAATTGCCCTCACACTTGTCGCGACGCATCAATGGACTTAGCATGAACTTGGATGCGGGTGCAAGTTTATATATTTTGTCTAGGCCTTCCTGCACTTCAGAGGTTCACAGGTTATTCAGATTCCCAGCCCAGCTATGTATTGGGGAGATTTAGGGAAACTATCGCCTGAGTTGTAGGTGCCAACGTCTTACAAGGTCTCAACCAAGCCATTGCAAACTCACTGTTCTGTTCCTCTTGCAAGTGTTGTTACCCCTACTCCGTGTTTGCATTGGACAAGCAAAACTACACTGAAGGTGTGTTTTTTGCCTTGCTTGCGATTGTGTTGGGAGTCAAATGTGTAAAAAAAATTGGCTCTGCATGCTGTGTTGTGCAAGATAATAGTAAAATGCGACGGCCACTAGCGTGTTCGCTATCACTGGAGCGACTGTGGCTTGGGATCCTCCGTCCCACTTTTGCAATTGTAAAGGTGCCACAACTTCCGGAGGTTTGCAGTACCGTTTTTGGCACCCTATCAGGGCCCTGGCAAAAACATGCAACCATTCCGATAAGTATGATCATATGACCTGTGATGTAGAACTATGCCTTGCTCATACTGCCATAAACGCCTATGTAAGTAACTTCTCGCAGTGAGTAGATTTGTTGTGTGCTCTTCCCAAATTCAAAAACGGCAAGCAGTTCAGCACGGGGACATAGTTTTGCCTCACCATTGAAAGGGTTGCCAGCTGTCCTGGCTGTCAGTGGTGGCATTCTGGCCTTAAATCTTTTCTGTTTGAAATCTGACGGAAACAAGGATTGTCTAGGCCGAACAACTGATATGTTTCAAATTACCTACAGCAAATTTCAAGTGTGCAACTTCACAAACTAATTCATACTAATTCTACCTGATTTTTTTCAATCAAAACCTGGCCCTCATTCGGAAACTTTCATTTGGCATTCACAGACTGTATCTATTTGCCTAGCTTTGCTGACACATACAGTCCTAGTCTGACCGGCACAAAAGACTTGCGCTCATGTAAGCAAGTCCTTGCAATGAACGAAGGGCTTGCACAAGGTGTAGAGCAGGAAGATTCACCTCCTCAGCTAATGGCTCTGAATTGGGAATAGCGGGATCTTGTCTTGAATCTGGATAGCTCCATTTTCTTGGCAGTGAAATTGATTCAGGCACCTGCCTCTCCAAAGAAAGGGTCAGATGTGATGGAACCCAAAGAAGAAGGTGGGGAGGAATCATGCGTCAGCGTAGGTGCCAATGGAGCAGCGGCAAGTGCCTGTGAGCGTTGAAGTCATGGGATATCATAAGGAAGGCCATCACACAAATGTTCACTTTCTGATGAAACACTTTTTGAGGTTCCATGTTGAACACCATGTTGGATACATTTGGGTTGATCATTTTAAACCACAGCACCAGATTTGCGCAACACATTTGTTTTTACCATAAAAGCATGTAAAAGTTTCTCCTCTCTCGAACCTTGGTGAACTAGTCAAACATACGGCGAAGCTGCTAGACTTGTCATCCGTTAGCACAGCACTGAAAAGCGCTGGGTTGTGTCCACCGACAAACAACGCCAAGTTCGCAATGGCAACTTTCGAGTTTTGAACTATTTCCAATGCGAAAGGACACTGCCCAAAAGTTTCCACCGTCTGACTGAATACTATTGAGTACTTGTCCGTCCTGAGTGAATTAATGAGGATTTCACACCCTATTTAATACTTAATATTGAATAAAATATATTTATTTACTACGTAATATGATTTCACAGCCTATATATTCATCAGTGCTCATATTTGAGCGCGGGTCAGAGGATTGCGGCACAGGACTTGGTGAAGCTCGGGGCGCTCGGCCCCAGGAGAGGACCTGCTTCTCTTTGGCACGAGCAGCACCTGTCAGTTCCTGCAAAATGGCACAGCTAACTTGGTTCCATTTTGGTGCTGCTCAAATCTTCAGCCACAAAAGAATTGAAGGGTTGCCTCGATGTTGTGAGCGAAACGGCAACCCTTTCCGTGCCTGGCCGCTGCTGTCAAAGTGTGACACTTAGAAGGACTGTGCAATGAAAAACAGCTTGGCATGAAGGGCCAAGATGGGCCAAGGGGGAGGGGCAGTGATTGTAGGTATTCTACTGAGCACAGCGTACAGAATAAGACCTTTCAAAGCAATCCGCACATCACAGCGTACACTTAGGCTCACCCAGGTCTCACACACGCCACCCGACCTGTCCCAAAAGCAACACCAGTGGAAGATAATGCGCTCTTGTTTACAAATGAATGGCGCTACGTGTGAGAACAGGACCTAGATGAAGCAAAGGTTGGAAAAAGGATTATTTTGTGTACCACAAATCGGTACTGTAAGTGGTTTGTTGTTGCGTCTCCAGCTAAGTTGGTGTTTCTTGGAGCTATGACCCTTGTCAAATGCCATCCTGGTATGAAGCATTCCTATGTGATCATATGTTATCCGTTATGCGCTTGTTTGCTTGCGTTTGTTTGTTTCTATTAGGTGTCACAGTTTTTCGATGCACACACACACACATCACCCATTTCAATGCATAGGCAAATTTCACAACATCATATAATGTATTGAGATATACTGAACTATATGATCCTGCAGGATTGTATTTGCACATATGAACAACTTGTTGCAGGAATCCGCGCAAGCAGGCGTGAAGGCACACATACAAATGCAGCTCTGCCAAGGACAAGACCCCATGCAATAAAGATTCTGCGAAAGCCCAGAAGGGTTAGAATAGGTTAAAACACGCCTGAGAGCATGTGTTTGATGCCGCTCATGTCACTTTCAACATATGCGTATAAGTGTTTGGGCTCCAGGCAATTTCGAATCACTAAGCGCTCAAATTGTGAAATACCCAAGCTCTATTAGGTCAGAAATACGCAGTTCTGTTATGTTCCGTTGACTATTGCACAGGGCGTGCTACTCATGTACTGAGCCTACATTCTTTCTGTCAAATATCAGCAGGCTATGGGTCAAAACCCTGTACCCCTGGTTCCCCTATCATTAACCATTGATTTCCCTATTACTGTTGGTTATTATCCCCCATTATTGGTTGGTATACATTGATTCATAGCCGCATAGGGCCCAGAAAACTTTAGGCACACAGCAGTCTCGAAATCGGCTGACTGAGGCTGCAGCTTGCAACGTCCACTGTCCACAAATTTGCACAACTTCGTCTTGAAGAAACCCTCCGTTGCCCGAAGCTCCCTGCAGGCATCTCGAACTCACGAATGTATACATTTATTTTTATATGTGAATATACAACGTTTTGGAATGTATTTCACGCTACTTCACACAGCCTCGCTAAACCCTTGGTTGTCGGTCAATACGCTGTAGCCCAGCTGTTCACATCCCACTTGAGGCCCCTCAATGCACGAAAGCTCGCAAAGAGTGAGCCGCTGTTTTTCCAAGTACCGATCTCATTGTGTTTTTTTTGCGGGATGTCATATGATGCCAACAACAAGCACAAAACCATCACGTCTGAGAGCACAAACCTTTACTGCGCGGGGAAGTCCGGATACACGCCATGCCAGCAGAGAACATTGTGGGTGTTGGATTAATGGAAGCAAAAGAAATACATGAAGAAGTCTAGGGGAAGTAGGGAGGAAAAAGATGTATGAGTGAGATGCAAATTAGTACATGTTGCTCGGCAAGCCTGCCTGGAATCAAGCCCACAACCATAACCATCTGGTTACGAGTCGCCCCCGCGGGTTTTCCCTGCGCGGGTACACATGAAACATCATAGGATTGGTCTCAGACCGCCTCTGCAAGAACTCCCTTTTTTGGTAAATGTTGACCCGGTTTTCTCATGGCGCAAATTTCGACAGCAGCTTCCTCGCGCCTCTCATCATGTGCGAACGCACAGCGCGGGTTGGAGCAAGTGCCAAGCCTTACCCAGGCCCCCATGGGGCCCCTATGGCCCATGCCAAATCCATTGAAGTTTGGGGATCTTTCAATCAGCATTGGCCCGTGGATAAACTGATTGCTTCGTGAGCCATGGTGAGTCACGAAGCCAAACTGTTGGGATCAACGGGATGTTCACCAAGCCAAGCTTTTGATGCAATCGAATGAGTTCAGACTCCTTCCATGTACCATGAACTCATTAGTGACATCATCTGACACACACACACACGAATTTGCAGGTAGAGAATTAGAATGGTAGATGAAATATGGTGAGATACTAAGGAGGGCAAGCATGGATTGCCGAACCCCCTGCTTGGCCAAAAAAGACCTTTGCTGGCACGGCTTCTCAAGGTCTTTCGGCGGTAGTGCGACATACCAGAGATCGTGCTGGATCAGTATTGACATTGGCAAAGCCACCAGCCCAACATTCACAGGACTGGTTTATCTCAAAGAATGGATTCTCCAACTTGATAGGAAAGAAGTAATTCATCGATGTTCAACATCTCCCCTCCAGCTACACGTGTACCAAGAGAGGAACCATTGTAGAAGAGAACCAATTCAAGGATATCAAGAGGACCTTTCAGAAATCTTTGCGATTCAAAAACCTGCATTTGGAGCTTGCCGCTGCGTTATGGCTTGTGCGAGGCTCCAGCGCATTCTCCCTTGAGCTTCGTGCGCCAGAAATGCTTTACACATACTTGTTCGGTTCAAATCAGGCCTGAACCAAGCAGTGCTATGAGGCATCAAGTCATCAGAAACATGGGGGCGAAACATCTCGGAACTTGGATGAATATCGGTTGGTAATGCTTTTTGGATCCCAATGACTTCAAGCTGTCGGATCTACCACCCCTGACTTCCCAAGTCCTTTTGGAACGAAAGAATCTTCAGCGCTGCAAGAAGTTTGTGCTTATCCGAATGGGGGAACTCCAAGAACAGGAAAACAAAACAAAAAAGACTACTGGAGATTGTCTTCACCCAGCTTGGCCATGACACTCGATCTGCCCCACCTTTGGCGAATCTCAGAAGGATGGTGAGCAAAGCTGCACTCGGTCCCCTTCCCGCACCTTCACAGGAGCAACAACCAAGATCAATGGTGGCACAACTCCTGTCATCATCTACGTCACTTAGAGCATGCGGAAAAAACATCACCAGCTGATGGCTGAAATCCACCAAATCACACCAGTGATACTGTGATTGTCTCTCGTGTGCGGCTGTTGCTCCACAATGCAAGCCTTCCGGAAGCAAAAAACTTGCACATCTGTGTCTTCTGAAGTTGTTGGGCGTGCCTCAGCTAGTGTCAAGGTCTTTGATGTACTGCCAACCCCTTTCAAAATTCTGATTTATTGACAAGGAAACGCAAGCCTGGAAAGTCTGAATATCAGCATATATCAACCATTCACCTCCACACAGCTCCATCAAAGTCTCTTGAAATGAATCATGCATCATATATCTTTCGCTCGAAGTCAGGCCGCCTTTCACGCACATCCCCGTTGGACATTGCCTGAGAAGACGTTGGCACTGCTGTGGCTCAGATCGGTAGCTCGTTACGGCCAGGTCTCTCAGATCTCCCAGTGAGTCCAGGCCTCGCCGGTATCTGGCCTTGTACAGCCGAGAAACTCAGTGCTTTTGGCGAGAACGCTGGAGCCAGGGAAGATCAGCCGAAGGTGGAAAACTACAAGACTTGAAGAAGATTTGAAAAGACAGGAAAAAACTGGACAACTACAAGACTGGAAGAAGACTTGAAGACCCTGGAGAGCATTGGAGGGAATTAGGCGCTACAACCAATGGCTTGAGAAGTGCGGAGAGCACTCGAGGGAATTAGACGCTATAACCAATGGCTTGAGAAGTGCTTGACCTGCTTATGCAAATGAGAACATGGCGAACATGGCGCACATATTCAAGTCTTGCAGCAACCAATTGCAAAATATGCAGCTGAGGTCCTAGTGAGCGCAGCTATCTACTACAGATAGCAATCGCTTAACAAATCTCAGCTACCACTGTAGCACCTGTTTGGATCTGTCTGCACCTCTGCGCGGCAGCGTACGCTTGGTTCTTTTCTTCAGCACCCAGGCATGTCGTTGAAACCGGCCATGCTGTACAAGATAATTGTTCCATCCTTGTTTCAATCAGCTTCCATCCACGGCAATTCTCGCCGAGCTGACAAGCACCCATTATCTTGTCATTTCAGTCAAGCCAGGTCGGGAATTGTCTTATTGCACTTCCCAGACCCTTCCCGGACTTCAGAAATTCATGGCACCGTCCTCTCTTTCCGGTTCTGTGACAGTTATTGCTGCATAATACTGCACATCAGTCACATCAGTGTCAAGGCAAATGCATGGGAATCTGGATTCGACTTCGCTGTTCACATTGGGTCGAGGTGCCATGCTCTTGAATGTAAACACGGATGAATTTGCGAGTTTAACCTCTGCTGTCTTGTCAGCAGTTTGCAAGGCTTGCTCAGCTCATCAAATCACCTCCCCTCACTTTACCATCACTGGTGGAGTGGAGCCATTCGATGCCTTAGATCCCTTAGGGTTGCCTCTTGTCAAAGGAGAAGGCGGTCGAACCATCTTTGTCTCTGGAGTCTTAGGCTTGGCCTCAGAGTTTCTTCAGCTTGACGCGACAACGTGCAGGGTGGACATGAAACTGCTGAACTTGCAACGAAAAGTCGGCATTGCAATCAAACTTAGTCTCTGGCGGTAGTGCTGGCATCCTGCTTGCGTTGATATTTGCCAGGACGAGACTGTGGGTTCCCCTGGAGGAATTTCTTTTGAAATTACCAGTCAACTATTTACATTCAGCAAAATGAATGGATCTTAATTCACCGGTCAACTGTTGAAATGGACCAGTCATTCTTGTCGGAACTGTTGCGTTCGGATCAACCTAATTGCCTTGATCTGGACATGCTGCTTCACTCTGCTACGATTGTGTGAAACCATCACCTTATCAATCAATCACACTAGCCTCATGTGCTCTTCACCAAGAATGATAACCCAGGATTCCTCTCAACCCCAGAACTTTCTGGGGTCTCCCTGTAAATATACTTGGCCTTTCAATGAAGTCAATCACCATCATGAAACCGGAGTTTAAACATCTTTGAACAATCCTTAACCATCCTTAGCCATCACTTTCACCACGCACAGTTTCAGTCATCACTCCTGCGATCCAGGACCTGAGATGTCATCAAGACACCACGAATTGCAGATGTAATTCATGACTAGGCTTTCATCAACATTGGCATCAATCACCTAAACAAGCATTAAACAAGCGGTATTTGCAAGCCTAAAGATAGGCATTAAACAGGCGTTCGTGATTAACAAGCTCACTCATTGTGAAACACCATCCATCCTTCTCGCACGTATTTGGCGGTGTCTCAAAATATGGGTACCCCCAAATCATCCAATCTTTAACACTTTCTACTTATTGAACCATCTATTTTTGGGGCTCCCTATGGCTTGAGAAACCACCATGTAACAATCAACTGCTGATCTCAACTGCTGATCTCAAGTATGGGCTCAAAATCAATCCCATATGCTTTTAGATCAATCAGGTATCGGCTGATCTCAACTGCTATGCTTTGAAAAGCGCCGCCCAGTAACGAGGCGATGGTGTCTTGGTGGTCGAGACCGTCCCTTTGGATGCTCCCTTTGACCTGAGACACGACGGCGACGATGTTCGTCATGGTGTTGTGCGACCGATCAATGTTGATCATGGCTAACAATAGTTAATACCTATGATGATTGATAATGATGATTGATAATGATGCTTGATAATGATTAATATTGATGATTATATATTAATGATTCATAATAATGATTAACAATAATGACGGATGACATACTAATGATGACGTACTAATGATGACATACTAATGATGACATACTAATGATGACATACTAATGAATTCATGACATCACTAATAATGATTAATCGCGGTTGACATACGGATGATGACGAGTGGCAAACACCTAGCAATCTTGATCCGCCAATTTTTCGATTCACCATCCGCATCTTGTAAAACAATGTCATGGATCTCAAAGCTTTGACGAGTACCCAAGCATCTGGCTGTATGGTACTCTGCGCAACGGTGTTGCGGGCGGGCCTTGGGTGATCAACACAGATCCAATTTTTCACAGAGTCTGGAACCACGTCTGCTCAAGTTCATCATTTCCTGGGCCCAGTCCGTAGTTTATCCAGTTTATCCACGGTGCTAACGAGATAAGTCAGAGAATTGTCTTCACTTGTCAATCATGAGCTGAAGATGACGATGGGATCTTTGTCGTCCTGGTTCTTGCTTTACCATGGTCCATACACATCCATACACCCTGCTTTGCTTGCAACAATCTAGACGCCCATTTCAAACAAGTCTTGATATGTTCTGTTGATTGTGATCCATTGACATCTCTAATTCTCATCCTAGCCTCATGCAGCTTTTCCTGGGATCTCCTGCGTAGGAGCGGTTGCAACTTTCACTCCACGCGCTCCCTCGGCCACCTTCACATCTCGAGTTCGTTGAGTGGGGCCTCAGATTGTGCCCAGGTTGCCTCAGAAAACCAACCAACATGTGGTCGAAAAATGTTTCAGCTGAAATCAACCATGGACCCCATATGTTTTCATGAACAAACCTGTTTCGAAAGGCCCAATGTTCCGCTGCTCACACAACATGGCAATTTTTGGCACAGAACATAAAACATGTGATTGCAATTGCCAACTATGCATCACACTGTCGTACATGAGGAGCACAGAACAAACTCAGTTGTTCGAGATTGAGCGGGCATTGAAGCGCATAAGTGCTTAAGAATGGTCACTCATGATAAGAGTTGTTAATAATGGCGAATACTGGTTGGTTGGACATGCTTGGCGATGAAACAAAACAACTCCGCCGGCTTCTCGATGCTGTGATCATGGTGGATCTATCGTTCAGCATCATTAATCGCTCATGAATCTGAAACATTCTTAAACACCGTTACCATCAACAATGATCGAAATTCATTACCCACCGTTAATCATTACCAAACACTAAGCATCAGTAACCTCGTCATTCATCATTACAATATATTACAACCCTGTTGTTGCTAGATAGTAGCAATTATCCATTAACCATCACTCTACCATCAACCATCATCAAGCATCACATAACCGTTCCTCCGTATCATTGACCATCAATGGTCAACCATCATTATCGACCATCACACCCGGTTATGAGCCAGCAAGAAACCATGACCATCTCAATCCTTCCACTTATAAACCATTACTAACCATAAACTAGCCATAAATTTACCACGACCACATTTGCTTTAGCTCTGCTGAAAATTGAATATTCATAACGGAATGGAGCTTCGCTCCATGGTCAACAATAGCTATTCATGGTCAATAACGATCATCAGATTATCATTGATGGTATAATAATCCTAGTAGCCATCATAATAATTATCATTGATGAGTAGCTATTATACCATTCTCATAGTTAATAACTATACATAACTATGTCTGCTGATTCAAACACCATAACTACCATAATATTCATCAGCTTATAATAGCTATGACCATAGTCATTCAATATCTCAATAACTATCCATCACTATGACACTTGGTAATAACTATACCATTATCATTGATGATTAGCTACGATTCTCATATTAATCATCACAACTATCCCTGCTGATTGAATCACCCAGGAGCTTCGAGTCTCGTTCTTGGACTCTGCAAAGCGCGCCACGGTGCCGGAGACGGTGGCCACCTTGGACCGTGCCTCGGCACGAGGCTTCGGCACGCCGTTGTCGGCCACCGCCTGGCGGTTTCCGCAACGGTCACGCCCCGGGATGCCAGGGTGACGCCAGTGGTTAACGATGGTTCATAATGGTTATACTGGTTTATCATAGTGGCTAATCATGGTTTAACGTAATGGTTTATATCAATGGTTTAAATGGTTTATAATGGTTTTACATAATGATCTAAATGGTTTATCATTGTTTGATGGTCCAAAATTCGTGATACTCATAGTGCCCAGTCATGATATTTGTGAACAAGATTTAGCAACAACATGATATGAACGATGCTAAGGTGCAAACAACGGTGATAACTGTGAGCAAACTATCATGCTATTGCTAGCTGACAATGATGACACCCCGCTTCACTCAAGCTTAAAATGATGTGAATGATGGTGCATGATGGAAGGATTGTAATGGTGAATGATGGTTAAACGTCAATAATATACAATCACGAAAGGCATAGAACACGATTATAATATACTCCTTACTTCTTGGGTTCCAGGGTGGTTGGTGCATTTCACAAAAAAATCAGGCTTCTATAATGTAAATTCAGCAGAAATTCCTTACAAAATGTGGTTACCATCTGTTTTATAAAATGAACCCTTCCAACGACAGTTTCTTATAGAATGATGCCTTCCAGCACCATATCAAGGGACCCAAAAAGATTACAAAATGATTTTTACAGCACCCTTGCTGCAACGCCCTTTCTCATGTTGCCACCGATGACTTCACTCATGCTCCACTCATTAGAAAACAGGACATGAAAACTAGTGTTTTATAAAGTAGATCCTATCCACAAAATTTGGATGAAACTACAAGTTTTGGAAAGCATAATCTTTACACAATGGGTTTTCCAGATCCAACACGATAGGCACGGCTGTCTTTACAAAATGGAGGCTTCCAGCAAAACATCGTCCAACCTTTTGGTTTTTACAAAATGTCAGACCACCTCCGGCCCAGTAAGCCACCCAATATCAAAACGATGGATCTTTATAAAATGGGTACTGGCTTTAGCATTTTGTAAGAGTCAAGGCTTTGCATTCCATAAAGCAACAAGTCAGGAGTATGTTATAATGATGAATGATCGAGAATGATGGCATCCCCCAGTGGGACCGTTCCAAAGTTCCAAAACCTAGGTCCTAGGTACTGTGGTACTGTTGTCAAAACAACTGTCCTTGACGATGTTTGATCCTGGCGACGCTTTTCTAGGGGGTGGTGCAATCCCCTGTAAATCCATTAACAACAGTTTTTCGACACTACTGGTGGCAAGCAAAGGTACCAATAAGAGTGGGAACAGCCCCATAGCGCAACACATGCGCGACAACATGCACCTCACCAACGGCAACGAGCCACACGCGACAACAATCGCTCCTGTGCTCGAGCCATGTGTCGAGCATTCTTCTCTGCCAGAAACTTCGCCTGTGGCAGTCGTCTCTGTCCGGAAGAACCACCAGGGGTTCACCGTGGTTAAGAGTGCTTAATACTGGTCAGTGGCATATACCATCAGTTGTATTAGACTCATTGTAGCTGACGGATGGCGGACACACTGTTTACTCATGTATAGATACTGTATACCCATCTGTAGTGTTTATTTACTGCAACTGTAATTGTTCATGGTTGGCAATTAAGATATCCTCTGCTGGTATATATGTAAATATACATATCATTATATCTCTCTGTTTCTCTCTCTCTCTCTCTCTGGTTGGTGGCTTCAACGGCTCTGAAAAAATAGTCGATCATCCAATCATCCCACATACTGGGGAAAAATAAGAATGTTCGCAACCACCAGCAAAATACATACAATGTATAGCATCAGTATATCTGGATGCAGTTTCTTGCCATCACTTATCATTCACCATCGTCAACAAGTGTTAACCAACAACGACCATTGTTATCCGAGACCATCACCAACAACCACTACTATCCATTATTAACCCCTTGTGATAGTGTGTCCCAATCATTGTTGATTCACAACCATTGGTACACTCTATCAACCACTATTACCCACTATTGACCAGTATTAACCATTATCAGTATTAACAATATTGACCAGTACTAATCACTATTAAACCCTGGCGGCCATTATACTAAAAAATACGAGGACCCATTCGCAACCATTACCACCAGGAACCATGGGGAAACCCGCCAGCTGAACTGAAAGCCAGCTGCGGCTACGGTTTGGAGCAGGGCCTGTTTGCGCTTTTCCTCGATCTGGCGTGCCTGGAAGGCAGAAGGGAAAGTGGAACTCTGCTTGTCATCGCCTGGTTGTAGCGATTCTTGTGATTATCATGGCTGTTAGATAATTTATTGTGGTTGGTGAACTTTCCAGTCTGAGTCTTAGTAATCATTGGGTTCTCAAGAAGTCTGGATTCCAAGAGGCTGGTGATTGGAATTTTGTTGTTAGTCTATTTTTGTTTTCTACTAGTCACTTCGCCTCTCCAAAGCTTATTACTGCTGAGTCTCTTGCTCTGCAAATTTATCACTGCTCAGTTGCCCAATCTAATGCTTAAAGATTAATGGTTAAAGGTTGGACCTACCGTAGATTTTCCAAATAGATCTATTTTTGCTTGTAGCTCCCCACTTATCAAAATCTATCAAGAAAATGATTCTTAGAGGCTCACAGAGGGTACCCCTCACAAGGTCCTACCCCGCCCCCCAATTAATCAACCCCCTCTCCCGAAACCCTGATTTGCATTGGGTTGTAAATAATATATATATATATATACATTCAGTACATTCAGCAAATTAGATAAATCAAGTAGAGAAATCAACCTAATTCAATAAATCATAGAAATTAAGCTAGCTTTGATAAACCATGTAAGTTGACTGAATCAATCCAACAAATTAGACAAATAGTCTAATTTGATACATCAAATAGATTTAAAAAACTTGAATAACCAAAAATATTCAGTACATGAAATCAATTTCAACAAAAATAAGTAAGTAAACAAATAAATGAATTGAGTAGATAAATTTCAAAAATGAAACAAATTCGGTAAATCAAGTAAACTCAATTAACAGATTCATAAAAATAAAGCAAACAAAAACCAAATGAATAAATTTGGCAACTCTAATAAATCACATAAAGTAAATAAATCTAGCAAGTTCATCAAATTCAGTCCAATCATAGATAGTCTAAATTATTTCATTAATTCAATCAAACTAATTTAAAAGCAATGTTAATCAATCAATTACATAGATAAATTTAAGCAACGTAGTATAATAACTAAATTAGATAAACTAAATTAATCAAGTGAATTTGAGAAATCAAACTATAAAAATACTAGAACTGTATGGCAACGAATGTGTTCCACGGTGCATTAAGTTTCAACCCTCCTAAGCCGATCCCTCCAAACCAGAGTAGTAGGGATACGATTCATTAGATATATCAAATAGAGGAATCTGATTAACGACCATTGATGGCACTTAATTTCTGATCTCTCATCTCTCTCTCTCTCTCTTCGGGTCGTTTGTTTGGGGTGGTCCGTTTTTTCCCCCTAGCCCCAAACCTGCTGGACCTTGTCGACCTTCTTGGGGGTTTTATAAATCCAGGGTTGCCATCAACGGTAATCCAATAACAGCTATTCACAGCTCATCATTAATCGAATACTTCCAACTATGAACCACCATGAACTCTTGGGTAACCATGGTTTATCATGGTTCACTACCAGCTCAACACAGTCATGACGCTGTCCTCGATCTCCGCAGTGCTCAAAGCAGGCCGTGTGGCCATGCTGCGCACAACTGCAGGGAGCGCAGTGAGTGTGACACGGTCTTCCGTCATTGTTGGCAGAAAATATCCATATCCCATCTGTAAAATTGGTCATAATATCCAGGGCAAAATATACAAGTATCCATAAATCAAATTCTGAGATTTGTCTGTTGCTGCTTCGTCAATTGCAGCGTGCATGACATGCACGAAAAGGCTTGAACATGATTGAGTATGATCAGTTGTAAGATGATTGAACATGATTGAACAATGTATGGAACACCCCTAAATTGAGCCATTCCCAATCTAAAGGTATACAGGATCATCCTGATATCCTGGCAACAGTTTTGCTGGGGATCATCTGGTCTATATATAATATATATATATATGGTGTTTTGACTCTAGAAAACAAGCAGTTGCCTTCCCTCCAACCAAGCCCTTCTTTCCCGTCATGTTCTAGAAAACTTGGTTGTACTATTCACCGAGCAACAGGGTAAAACTTGCATCAATCTATATTCGAAAACATTGAAAAAATCCAAACAAATCAAGTTCACTTGGTTTTTCTTATTAGTCTAGATATCTTCAAGATGGCTCGAGCGCGATGCCTGGTCTGGGAGATGGCTTGGACTGCACCTGGCACAGGCTTGCTCTGCACAAGCTTGACGATTCATTTCTACACAATGGCGCAATGTCAACTCTGGCCATCTGGTTCTTCTGCTGTAGCCACAAATGGGTTCGTGAACTCAACCGACACTCAAACGATTGATTCGACACCAACATGAATCCACAAACTACCACAAACTACCTCATATGATGACCATTGCTATTCTTATCCTCTCCTTGTTCTCCCTATGCAAGAATCAATTCACCGCTTGCAGAAATCGAACCATAGAACCCTTGGAAGACACTTCAGCCTTGGCTTCGCCGTTGGTGGCTGGAGAGCGCTTTGCGGGCGGCTTGACCTGCCGACAGAGTCGCGTTGCAATGATTCAGGACCCACCAACATCACCAACACCGGTCGCCTAGGTGGCCTAGGTGGGCATACATCGGAGTGCAAGGAAGAAAATCTTGTTTCGATTCTTTTCCGGATGTTGAACTTATGTAAGTATCCATTAATTTAATCCGATGATACCAATTCTTGGTATGAAAATTAGCGGCGGCTTGGATATGCCTCAAGCTTCAAGTTGATTGCTGTTTGAGGAAGCCGTCAGAGATGTGTCGAGGTGCTCTAAAAAAATTTCAGTGTGGATGATCAATACCGACCACCCCAAAAATGATTGAAACACATGGGTGGATGAATACCCCAACAGAGAATACTCTGCTCATTTTTGGATGTGTAGCACGGGTAAAACGTTTTGACCCGGAACAAACACATCATTGATGAATCCAGACGCTCGTCGAGGGTCACTGCATGCAAACACAGTAGTCATTGATGACTTTAATCTAAATATGCAAATAGACTCTGATCCATAGACGGGGGCTCCCCACCACGCCCTTTCATTGCTACCATTGATTCAGGGGTTCACATGGTGAAACCCATGTCATCTGTACATGATCGGTCTTCAAACCTGAAGAACGCAAGAACGCACCTGCGGAAGGTGTGTCCTTCCAAGTAAGGTCGGAGCACTTGCAGTTACGCTGGGCCTCAGCAAAAAAAACTCTGTGCTTCTAGCGTCTGGAAGTTCAAGAATTTCTTGCTGGTGAATGAGGGAATGAGGGAACGATTTTGAACGATCCATCTTGACCAATAGATGGCTGTGGGTCAAAACCCTGTACGCCTGCTTCCCATACCATTGACCTTTGTTTTCTTTATTTTTCTTGGTGATTATCCCCCATTATTGGTTGGTTAATATTGACCCACAGCCAGATTACAGCCATGAGCATCCATGAGCTGGATCATGCCCCACCTCACGTCGCGCAGGCTTGGCACCTTTGGCGACTTCTGAAGCACCTGTAGCGAACTTGGACTGTAGCATGGGTACCAACAAGAATGAGGACAATCACTTGACAATAGTGAGTAATGATCGTGTGGCAATAGATATGATAGTATATAGTATGAATACATATGATAGTATGGAGTGCTGTAATATATGTATATGAGTGTGTATATGTAAATATAAATAAATATATATATATATATATACACACATAATATATACATTATATTCATATATACATACTCGTATACATAAATCACAAATTGGAATTGAGCCATTTCAACAATCCCTGGTCACAACACAGCTTGACTCCGACTGGTCGTTTTTGGGATTGGCTCCATCACAATTTTCCTGAACTCACCCAAAATAGAAACGAACACTGGGTGGCTCTTGGCATGTGCAATTATAATCAATAATCAATTGTGACGCCAATAAAAACATGGGCATAGCTCAAAATTGAACCCCCCAAATTCGGATGGATTGCTACAAAAAAGGATTAGCGTCAAATTATTTGGGGGTACTCCTATTTTGAGAAACGTCCATATAGGGCTATAGGGCTTTACAATCATTCAAGAAATCTGCTTTCAAGTTATGGGTAGTTATCTAATACTAACAAATGCAATATATAGCAATAGGAGTACTTAATCATGATTACACAATAATCTTCATGGTATATAAATGTTGTTAGTAATCATCCAACTGTCCCAACAACAAAAGAGTTTGGACACCTTCAGAACATACAAGCACCTGTTGGTGAAAGGTTGCCACGGGCACTTATGCAAATCATCCCTGAATTTGGAGAATCGAAGGCATACCGTTTATGGACACATTAATGCAGTCGGGCTGCTGGACCGTGTCCGAAATTTACAAACGCCCCTCAAATAGATGACAGAATATCATAGATATATCATATTTCCTTGCTAGACAAACGTTTTTTTTTCTCGTTTTTGAGACTCAGTTTTATGGAGAACCTCTGGGAGCCAAAACGGAAGGCTCTCCAATCAGCTCATAGGCCGGCCTTCTCTGTCTGAGCTTTCTCCATCTTTTCTGCCTTCTCTTTCATGGCAGCGCGAACCTTGGATCTCACATGAGCCTTGGATTAAACCACATGAAATAGGTTGACTCACATGTATTGACATGCCATTAATCTATATCAATCTCTCAAGTGAATTCGAAATCTGCCACTTGGTTTTCTTGAACACACGGTAACCCGCTGGCTGCGTCTCAACAGTGGCCATGTGTGGACACGCCAAAGGGCTGGCACAGGTGGTGCAGTGTGTCGTGGGCTGCGCCGCAAATTCAAGACCTGAAGGATTTCCGTTGCATTTCTCTCGTGAGTTTGATGCCAAGGATCCCACATCTTACACTGTTGGGTATGGGGGGAAAGCAGTGAGAAGTGTTGTGGGATGTTGTGGACGATTCTGGCTCTAAAGAATCCATAGAAATACTGAGAATAGATGCGAATCAGGCCTTGGGCGCTGTTGACGACACCTTCTTTTCGTTCTTTTCGCTTTTTTCGCTCTTTTCACTCTTCACCTTCCCAGCGGTCATGGCCATGCTGAGGCGTTCGGAACGAATCTGAACGCCAATCAACAACCCAAAAAACCGAAGATTCTAGATTCATCATGATTCATCTAGACATATCTGGATTCATTTGATGATTCCGGCATCACATCCTCACAACTGATTCACTGAGCCAACGCTGCTTGCACCTGGCTGGGAGCCGAGACCTTGGCCACGTTGACCGGAGCTGGTCGACGCCTCACAGGGAAAGGCTGGTAAGCGCACTCGATGCGCGGTTCATGCCAATGGCATTAAATGTCAATACGTACGTTTAACAAGGCTAACTAAATAACAACAATAATAATAATGATGATAATAATGATAATAATAATAATAATAACAATAATAATAATGATAATAATAGCATTCATGATAACAATAATAAAAGTACGTTTAACAAGGCTAATTACATGTTACATACCGATTATGATTCAATCATATTCAATCCAATTCTTAACACATAATTTTACGGAGGGATAGAACAATGATGACCAATGAACATGCATGAAGCAAATCCATGGACAAGTTCAGACTTGTTGAATTTACATGCGGTAGCGCCTCCCCACTTGCTGGTGTGTGGGTTCTGCATGGTTCTGCTAGTGCTAGGGCCCCCGCACAGCCCAAGTTCCAACTGAGGGTAGGTAACGCCATGCAGCTTGAGCCGCTTGACTCACCCGCAGTGGTGCTGCTGGTGCTGCTGGGGCCTCCAAGCTGGTTCATCCAAGACTGTGGATTTCCGATGATTTCCATGGATCTCCAAGGTTCACAAAGCCAAGTTCAGAACCGGCAGAGATGAATGGTGATCCATAGGAATCGCCTTTCTTATCCTTTCTTGATCCCGAGAAAGTGCGCTCTTCACGACTTGATCCCGATCCCAAGATCGAAGCTGCGCGGCTGTCCTCTTTCGGCTCAGGGCCAGCTGCAGCTCCTTCCTGGAAAGGCAGCTGCCCAGGCCGAGGCCAAGGTGGTCTGCTCAAATGAAGGGATCCAACAAAGGCACAACTCATGACGAGGTGAAGTCTTTCCAGAAGCAGGTCGGACTCGTTGGTTTGCCCTTGAAAAAGAAAGTGATAACGATGGACTTCTATAAACTTCTAGGGTTGCCATATGTGGCCGTTCTCAAAAAGATCTGTGTCCAGTCCTTGTTTTGCTTCGTCATCTTTTCGAATCTTTCAATCAAAGTGGTGGCACCCAACACCTGAGAAGTCACGTCCAGATCTCCAGATATCTCCAGGACATCAGCAGCACAACAAAAGTCGTCCACCTCTTCCTGGTCGTCCATGGATAGGACGGACGATTCGTGGGAGCAACGCTACGGATGTCAGCTTCAAACTTTCAAACGCTGCGTCCAAAGATATGGCAGCTGAGGCAATGCCATGCCAGCCAGGGACCTTCTTCGATGCGTAGCAAGTCTCAGACTCTCCAATGGCACACACTATCACACAATTATTGATGTGATCAGAGATGACTAACGCATATCAAAGTATAATATGAATATGACACGACTGATGTTGAAGATCTTTCCAAGACACCAAAGTATGCCAAAATGTGACAGCCCATAGATGAATGACGACCTTTTCGTACTCGTTAACTGCTCCTTGCAATCGCGAAGACTGCAGGGCGCCGGCTTTGTTTCCAGGCCATCCACAAGCAGTGCTGGTGATCTCCCCTGTTGGGCCCTCAAGATGAGAGGCTCCACATGACTCCACAACATTTCATGGGATGAGCACCGTCTGTAGCAAAGCCTTCTATGTACAACAAAGCTTGGGCGGTGATCCAGTGAAACATCGACGAGAAGCAGAAGCCACAACATCGTGCTGACGCGAGAGCAGTCGTGAAGCCTTAAACGGTAGCTTGTAATTACGTCTATGTTCAAAGAAAAGAAGAACATTTCCACCCCCTTTCCACCTTCAGGCGTTCCAATAGATATCCAAAATCAATATATGCAGGTACAGAAGACTAGCATCTGTGCTCAAATCTCTATTCTGTATACCCGGGCAAATCTGAGGCTGTCTGTCAGCTCAAACCTGCAACTGTGCCCCATTGCATTGAAGTTTATTGACACTTTTCAATCGACCTTTCAATCAATTCTCAAGTCAATATCATTTGAATATCATGGCTGTGCTTGACCAAACTTACATTCCAAGTTCACTGAGGGCTGAAAGCTAACGCCAAGAAAATGCGTAGCACTTGTCTGACCGCCTTACGAGCGGAATCCTGAGAGTCTTCACTGCTTTCCATGTCAGCCGGCCCGAGCTTCTCTCATTGGTGAAGCCTGAAAGCCGTGCAAACCCATGCTATGAATGAGTTGGTGACTGCTATGAATTGGCACAGTTGTTGATGAGTTACCTATACAAACCCATCATTTGTGTGGCTATGCTGCAGTTGGTGACTGCAATTGGCAAGACCGCTGCCTGCAGCGCACGTTGTTGGACCCGCTGAAGAGCAGCATACCCCCGTTCCATCCGCACATCCTCTTCCTCGCGCTGCTTGGCCTTGGATTTGCTGTTCATGTCCAGAGCAGAAAGGCGGAAGGTCCAATCAGGCAGAATCAGGCAGTTTTTGAAGTGTAAGCCGATTAGTTTAGCTCAAACAATTACAGTGAAAGTTCGTGAAATTCATGAACTCCATGGTTTTTGTTTAGTGCATGCGCTAGGTTTAGTCAAAAGTCATCAAGTGAAGCGTATCCTGAGATCATTGCTTCCACATCTTCGGCTCGAAGCCGGAGTTGCTCGGCATACCCTGCAGCAGGCTGCTGCTCTTGTGACTCAGAGATACTCAGAGTAGATTTCAAAACAACTACGATAAAATTGATAATTCACCATCACCAGATTTCAAGAAAGACTTGTGACTCATGCCACGTTCCAAGAATGATTGAAGTGTTTGGGCTGCCCACCCCTGCAAGGGACCTCTGCAAGGGTACTTCCAGGGATTGGGACCCCAACACCTACAACAAGCACGCAGGTGACCCTGGTGCGCCTTTGCTGCCCGGAGCAGGCCGGTTTTTTGCACAGGCTTTGGTGCCCGAGCTGTGCCCTCGAGCTGCTTTCAAGGCTTCCAGGTAATGCTCGGCCGAATTCACCTCACAGGCGCCCCAAACAGGTGCCCCAAACAGCGACCTTGAGCACCTCCAAGTGTCACCATTTTGGTGTGGGCAAGTTGGTGCCTGGATGGCCTTTTGCTTCCATGGCTTGGGTGACTTTCCTCCTGAAAGCAATGTTGGGCTGGCAGCAAACAAACCCCAGCAGGAACACTTTTTTCTAATAGTTGGGATTGATAAAAATGGGGTTGATAACGTTGATATTAACAACCAAGCCTGTAGCAAACTTTTGATACAACCATCTCAATTTACCAATTCATAGAACCAGTGACAAAGGCACTTGCAAAAGAGTGAAGCAAGCGTTGGGCATGCCCCTCTCAAACAGGAAGAATCATGCGCACCACTGCACACCAAAAATGTGCAACTTTGTATCTTGACATACTTGGGTCTTTTGTGCCCAGGAATCCAGTCATAATCAGTTCATGATACCGTGACAAGTCAGTGCATCTCTCCTGGAGATGAAGGTGCTGAAACTTCATCCACAGGGTTTGACACCACTTGAGGTGTGAACCTGCAGCTTAGACCACAGTGAATTCAACTGACAAAACATTTCAAGCGAAGATCAGGATGGGTCTACGATTCAGAATTCCATAGCATATCTGATTGACCCTCATCATCTTTGGATCTTGCGGCAACAAGTCTTCAACACCAAACTACAACCGTCCTATTCACATCCTCAGGTTGCTTTTCATCCAAATGCCATTCCTCAGTGCTCGTCCAAAGTGTCCTTTCCATCTTAAACAGACACCCAGGTGTCATCCCAGGCATCCCATGGCAAAGTTCCAGGTGTCATCCCAAGCACCTGGGGTTCTCAGGGTACGCTGTGACCTCCTCCACGAAGCTGGGTTCATCCCAATGATCAGCAGGAGTTGAAGCCCGACTCGCGTCACCGCTGCCTGATCGCGCTTCGGGGCTGCAGCCTGAGAATGCCAAGCCTGTTTGGGGAGGACCCTGTTCGATGGCATAGTCGAAACATCTTGAAACCCCACAAACAGGTTGGGATCATCTTCCTCTGAAGCCTGAAATCCGTGAAACTCTCAGATCTAAGGCGTCAATGGCAGTGTCAGCATCAAATCCCGGCCTCCTCTTTCAGGGGGCTTGGGCCTGGACACAGCTGCTGAGCTACGCGATGCTACGCGTCAACCCCTTAGCCCTGTGACAAGGACAAGGCCGCCTCGCTGGAGGCTGACTCACTGCCCGTGTTAGCCTCACTGGCACCTGAAACGCTGCAGGCTTCATCGCTGCGGTGTGGTTCAATGAATCAAGTGTCAATCCCAGGCAATTTCCGTCGATACATGGCTCTGGGTCAATATTGATCAACCAACTAATAGGGGATTTCCACCAACAAAACAAGGGAAAACAAAGGTAAATGGTGGGGAACCAGGGGTACAGGGTCTCTGGACTAGAGTTTGTTTCTTTATTTACTTGAGTCAGATTTGTTTCTGTCGATACATTTCTGTCGATACATCTCTGATACATCTCTGGACTGTACATTTCTCTCACATTCTATCACCAAATCTGGTTATTGCAGATCAGGTGAATCTCTAGATCCAGATCTAGCGAGGCTAAAGTAAAAAAACAAACTCTCCACGTTTTCTTGCGGACTACACGAGTATCCGATTTGTCACTATGACTTCACATCTGCCAATAAACTGCCAGTCGCCCTCCGAGTTTGGACACAGCTGCCAGCCTTCTTCGGTGGATCCACCGTCGGCTTGGGCAGGTGTGGTCTTGGCCTTGGTGCCCCCACCCCAGCCGCCACTCAAGCCACTCAACATGGCCACCTCAGGGGGCGGTGTTCTCCACTCCTTGGTGGTAACGGCACCTGGGAGCCTCGCCGAACAGACTCCTCGCCCGGATCTACGATGGCCCACGAAATGGGGCAGTTCGGAGTGCTGGCGCGGCTGCTCTCAGCACTTCGACCTTGTCGGCCGGAGTGAGAAGTGGTGGGGATTCATTATGTGATGGTTATGGGTCAATATTAACCAGCTAACCAATGGGGGATTTCCACCAACAATGATAGGGAAAACATGGGAAAACAATGGCTAATGACAAGGGAATCAGGGGTACAGGGTTTTGACCCACTGCCAATGAGATGATAGAGGGATGTAATAAGGATTCCTTGTGTGATGGTAAAATGATAGTGAGATGACAGTAATGATTACTATGGATAAATAACTTATAAGAGGGATCACAACTTTCGTAGTTTCATAACTTATGATTGTAGAATCATATCGATTGATTTTGATTGATAGCCAATGGTTGTAACATGATGTTAATTCAATTGCTGATTCAATTGATCTGGGTTGATTCAAAGGATTGCCTCCACGTCAGCTGAGCCACCGGCCTGAAAAATGATCCACGGATTGTCTGGCAGCAGGCCTACCGAAGCAAAGTCTATCACGACTCCGTTAAATCTGAATCCTTTAGAGTTTCATGATCTACTTATAACTTCTAAAGGAATAATCCATAGACATCATGGTTAAATCATGGTTAAATCATGGTTAAATCCGAATAACACTTATAACTATCATGATGACTATCAAATCATGGTTAAATCCGAATAACACTTATAACTATCATGGTTAAATCCGATGACTATCATGGTTAAATCCAAGTTCTAGGGCTGTTTTGTGACCACCACTTGGGCCTAGCGACTGGGCCCACCTGGTCAAAGGAGGATGGCTCGATGCCCGCGATGAAAGGTCTGAACGGAGGGGCGTGGCGCCGCGAGCCTTGGTGTGTCGGCCATGTCATGCGTTGAGACTTTGCCAACGTTCGTTGGATCATCGCGACTATACAATGTTACAAGTTACATAGAACCTTACAATATATCACAATATATTGCCCATTACATTTTATTACATTAGATCTTGCACACCAAACAGTATGACCCTCTACATCCTCTTGTCGACCCACCCAGTTCTTTTTCACGGGCTCTTGTGAAAGTGTTCCAACTGAAATTACCCACCCGTTCTGGGACTTTGGCCATATCAGCTCTCCAATGCCGCTTCCGTTGCCGCTCCATCTGCGCCTCAGCGCGAGGGCTCCAGCCAGTTCAACTGCAAGCGTCTACGCGTGACATCTCTTTTCAAGTCATGGATCCCTGGGGTCACACTGAGCATGCTGCAACTTCTGCAAGCTCTTGCTGTCTTACGTGTTGCTCTTCTTGCAACATGGCACGTGCCTCCATGCAGCTACATGACCCGCCCATAAAACCTGGAGGATCTCTTTTCGTAGAGAACAAATTCACCGAGACGTCTCACAAACCATGATAAACCATTTGTCGTTTGGAAAGTTCTTTTTTTTGAGTCCGTTGAAAAAACAATACCTCCCTGGGCACCAGAACATTGTGCTGCTTCTAGGTTCCAACCTCTTCTCAGTCGGGATTCGCATCAAGTTGATTGAACAAATATACTCAGCGATTTCCAGCTTCATGCCACAGCTTGCTTTACGATTGTTCTTGCCGTTCTTGGAGGCAGTGAATACAAACATATCACGAGGAACACCAATAAATCCAATAAAATCCAGCAAATGCAGCCCGCAGCCGCTTGGTTTCCCTATGACTAAGTATCATTTGGGGATGGTTGGGAAATGGTTGGGGAGATGGTTGGAGGGTACCACCCTTTGTGGATACACCCAAACAGCACGTGCAAAACTGAAAAAATCCAACACTCGCACCTTCTCTTCGTCGCGCTCGCGATGTCGAAATTCTGCAGCACGAGCTTTCGCTCGTTCTTGGCTCCGGATGGCCTGGTTTGTTGCTGTGAAGAGCGAAATATTTCCAAGAGCGAAACAGAATCTGTTCGGTGAACCACAGTTGAGTGAGAATCAACAGAATCAAAACCGCAGCGAAACAAATATCCATTTGTGGAGCTTGTGTCTCTGGGTAGTTTGTAAAGCGTCTACATTGTACGTGGTGCCGTGGGTCTAGCTCATCTGCATTTCAATCACTCAAAAAATGCTCGTGTCTTCACGTCGCTCGTAGCCTGCATGATCTTTTCGTCTGCAACCTAAGCTTGTGGCATGGAAAGCAAACATGGAGTTGCAGAAGGACATTGTCAAGCCCTTGATGTGCTTAGCATCTTTACCTGAAACGACCTGAAACCAACTATAGTCAAGTGTACTACACGCAACTATTCGTGGTTTCCATCTAGGTCTTTACAAGCCAGCATCAATTGTCAGGACAAAACAGGAACACCCTGCGTAAAGTGAAGTGGTCTGCTAGTGGCTGGCCTGCTGAAACCAAAAATATCAAAAGGACTGCAGACGGTTGAGCATGCCAAGCATACTGCAATCGCTTGTTTTGCAAACGAGTGCTCTTATGAAAATCCCCCCGTCGAAGTGCTGATGGAAACCTGCCTGAGCTTCTTCTTCCATCCTCTTCCTTCGAGCCTGACGTTTGCATACTGCACCAGCGTAGCCTAACTGAGTGCTGCATTTCGCCTGAGAACAGTGATTGAACACGTGTCTCCTGAAGGTTTGGAACTCTGGTCACCATCGAGGGTAAAACAAAGGGCCCAATGGCTTGGATTCGGATTTTACATTCCATCATTCCATCCCAGTCCAATCGTGTGTATTGGGGCACATGATCTATAGATTGAACTTAAAATGCAACTGATGACGACACTTGTCATTCCACAAGCCTCCTGTTGGGCCATTGACTGATCACGCTGCTGGCGCGTGTATTGCTGCATGCGGCGACGCGTCTTCAGTCGCCTCAGTGCTGCCAGCATCGCGCATTGGATCTTGGTGGATTTGCAACGCGCATCTGGGGGTTTCTCAATAGGGTCCCCCAAAAATGGTTCGTTCATAGACACAAATGTTTCTTCAACTAGGGGACCCCCAAATCATCAAATATTGTATATTTATGAAATAATAAACCAACAATTTTTGGGGTTCCCTATTTTGAGAACCCCCCCGTCTAAACGGTGCTTCATGAATGTACCATGCCATAAGTAATTATGGGTATGAAACGCTACAGCAAGTATCTGACTGCCGAGCAAGCACATTTTCTTTCTGGTCTGACGGAGCTTTGCCCCTTCTCCGCCGACATGCCCCGTCACAAGCGCTTTCGCTTCTTCATTGGCTGGCTGTCGGTTGTTGCAACGTCCTGGAAGAGGTCCTGCACAATCTTTGGCAGTTGACCTGTCTTGATCTTCTTTTGGACTGCTGCGCATTGAGATCCAAATTTGTGGCATGCTTGCTTCAATGTTTCCAGGCCCTTCAAGGCTGCCTGCTCGGCAATTGCGGCGAAGCTTTTTTCGGTGATCGTTCCCTGAATGAGATCTGTCAGGATTGCCACAACAGCTTCAACTTGCCAACGATGAGCCAGGTCCAATGCTGACAAAGCAGTTTCGCAGTCGGGATCACCCTGGGAGGAACAAGTGTAGAGCGTTTCCAAGAAAAGAGTGACTGCACTGCTACTGGTGTCTGTCAGCTGGATTCGTTGACTTTTTGCTTCCTTCATGGGAGACACTAACATTGCCCGAACCACTGGAGATGCCTCCTGGAGCATCCCAGAATGGGCAGTGATTTGCCCATCAGAAGCTTCAATGGTCAGGTCGTGTGACGACGTGGCATGTAAGTACTTGTCCCAAATCTCGACAATGCCTTCATCCACAGAAGCCCTCCGCCTAGTCTGCTGATGGCCTGATGCTCGTGCAATTGTGTCTAGGAGTCGCTCGACACCCACCAAGCTTTCTTTCCAGTATTCTTTTTGATCGTTAGCTCCGCGAAACTGGTCTCTCCATTCGAGGAGGAAGGACAAGCCTGACTGCCCAGTATATGAGACACACAGCTCGGCGCCATTTCCTCCATGTTTCCACCGCACTTGGCCATGGTTTTCTGGAGGTGCCTTGCCGCCACGTTGTGAATAACTGGCACCAGACCTGACAAGCCACTCAATCATTTCCAAATCTTTGTCTATGCCCGGTTTGATGAAATTACATTCTGCCACCGCCTCCACAAGGATTGTTGTCTTCTTCTCGGGATGGAGTACGTTCCAGTTGAAATTTTTCGGGACGGTGTTTTTCAACTGTTCCAAGTTTCGGCTTCCTAGCAACGCCCAGAAGAGATCAATGTAGTCATTGGGCATGACAACTGTGAAGGCCCATGGAGGCGCACTACAGGTACCCCATATTCTACAAATCTCGAGCCCAAACATGTTTGCAAATTTCTTTAATCAAACACCAAGTGTAAAGCCCCCACACTGGTGGCTAGCTGCTTGATCGAGATTCCCATCATGGCTGCTAAAGGGCCAGGTCAAGCGCATGCTGCTTTAAACGGCTCTTGCTGAAAGTCTCTTAATCTTGGCTTGTCACAACTCTTCAGCCCGAGCTTGGTTTTACCTATTGGAGATGGTCCAATTTCATATTCTGTCCAGGACGCTTATACATCTACACAGTGCTTCACTAGTGTAAAATGCCACAAATTATGCGTACGAAAGGCTACAGCAAGTGTCTGCCAAACTGCCCAGCGAACATATTTTCTTTCTCGTCTGACGGAGCTTTGCCACTTCTCCGCCGACATGCCCCGTCACAAGCGCTTTCGCTTCTTCATTGGTTGGGTCTCAGATCTTTTAACAACCTGAAAAAGGTCCTGCACAATCTTTGGCAGTTGACCTTTCTTGATCTTCTTTTGGACGGCTGCGCATTGAGATCCAAATTTGTGGCATGCCTGCTTCAGCGTGTCCAAGCCCTTCAAGGCTGCCTGCTCGGCAATTGCGGCGAAACTTTTTTCGGTGATCATTCCCTGAATGAGATCTGTCAGGATTGCCACAACAGCTTCAACTTGCCAACGATGAGCCAGGTCCAATGCTGACAGAGCAGTCTTGTAGTCGGGATCACCCTGGGAGGAACAAGTGTAGAGCGTTTCCAAGAAAAGAGTGACTGCACTGCTACTGGTGTCTGCCAGCTGGATTCGTTGACTTTTGGCTTCGTTCATGGGGGACACCAACATTGCCCTAACCACTGGAGATGCCTCCTGGAGCATCCCAGAATGAGCAGTGATTTGCCCATCAGAAGCTTCAATGGTCAGGTCGTGTGAAGACGTGGCATGTAAGTACTTGTCCCAAATCTCGACAATGCCTTCATCCACAGAAGTTCTCGGCCTAGCCTGCTGATGGCCTGATGCCTGTGCAATTGTGTCTAGGACTTGCTCAACACACTTCAATTCTTCTTCCCAGTCCTCCTTTGCCGCATTCTCAAACTGCTCTCTCCACGCGAGGAGGAAGGACAACCCTGACTGCTCTGCAAATGGCACTTCCAGCTCAGTGGCATTTGTCGAGCGCTTTGACGCATCACCTGACTTGCCCCCACGTTGTGAATAACTGGCACCAGACCTGACAAGCCACTCAATCATTTCCAAATCTTGGTCTGCTGTCTCTAAATTGAGACAGCAGTCTGACAAAGCCTCCACAAGGATTGTTGTTTTCCTCTTGGGATGGAGTACTTTCCAGTTGAAATCTTTCGGGACAGTGCGTTTCAACTGTTTCAAGTTCCGGCTTTCTAGCAACGCCCAAAAGAGATCGAGGTAGTCATTTGACATTTGGAAAACTGTCTTCTTCTGATCTAAGACCCACAGAAACGCGCTACACGTACTAAATCCACACTTTTCAAATCTTGATCCAAAACATCTTTACGAAAATCTTTGAGACCAAACACCCGATAAAATGACGCTATACTGACGGCTGGTTGCTGGACATAGATTCCATTCGTGGCTGCTGCTAAAGCGCCAGGAGCATGCTGTTTGAGACGGCTCTTGCTGAGAGGTTCTTAATCTTGGCTTGTCACAACTCTTCAGCCCGAGCTTGATTTTCCTGTGCTTGCTGCCTTCTCGCCTGACTCTGCAGAGCCAAGCGGACGTACTGCACTTCGGACTCTCTGCAAGCGATGAGAAAACCTGAGAATGATGTATCCACCTTGGGTCTTCACCAAATATAGAAAGGGCTACGCAGAATCAATCGACATCATCTCAAATATGATCTTGCCATGTTTTGCCTGCATTCAATGCACAGTATTTGTCAAACATGGGACTTGTGTCAAGGGCCCGAAGCAGGATTCCGGTCAATGAACACGCTGAATGTGATGCTCATAGTTACGGTATTGGTGGCCCACTCAAGATTTTGGGTTTGGGAGAATTTTGGGGAACAAAAACAATGTTTTTTTAACGAAACCAGGTCCATGTAGTAAAGCATGCACCTACAAAAATCGATCAAGGTGGTTTGGATGGAGGCCAGGATCCGAAAGGGGAACGCTTTGCTTGCAGCTTACTGACCCTTGGTGAATCAACCAGTGTCAATGGCTAATCGTGGTTCATCAAACATGATCACACACGAAGTTTGAGCCATGGCTTTCATGAAAACTAAGCCATGAAAAATGATTTCAATATTCTTCCACTTGGAGAAAGATGATTTCTGTGAAAACTACTCCTGGAAAGAACCACTCAACACTTGAGCCTCGGCTTCTGCCCTGGCAAGCTCATCGGCCATGTGCTTCTCTGCCTGCTCCTTTTGCGGAATCTCTGCGATGGATGATCAACCAAACCGAAATCTTCTTGTTAACCATTACCCGATATCATCAATCACTAGCATCGACAAAATCAGCAAAGCTTGGAAGTGCCTCAGCAAAGCCTCGTGACTGCATCTCGTGTTCAGCTGTCCCAGTTTGTTTCTCACTTCGCAGCATTTGAGTTCTGCAAATCGGGTCCTTGTCTGCCAGCCTCTTCAAGGCTTGTTGCTGTAGCTCCTGATGCAAAAACATGTTCCAAGTTCGACTATTCAGCGCCTTCAGCTGGTGAATCCTCATGTGCTTGTTTCTCAAGTCATAGGGGTACCCCCAAATCATCCGATCAAAACCATTGATAGTCATAAAACCAACCATTCTTGGGGTACCCTATCTTAAGAAACCACCATATATCATATAGATCCTATTCTCCAACCGCGCCGTTGCCGTTGGCAGCGCTCCTCAGCAACGAGTCGCGATCGCTCTCCCTTGATCTCAGCATCACCTCAAAGGTGCAGTGGTAACTTCTGAAGGTCGAGATTCGCCACGCAAACCAAAGGTTTTCTGGACATTTCTTTGACTCCACTCCTTACTGCTCATCTAGTCAAATCTAGTCTCAAGATATCTCAGTTGTGTTTTTTCCGCTATGATTCTGAAAAAAGGACCTCAAATCTATGGTGACAAATTCCTTCATTCGGCGTCTGACGTTCCATTTCTTCTTGAAGCTGGCGCTCGCGAACGCGCTCAGAACGGATGCGTTCCTCTGCTGGAGGGTCAGTTGCTGGCACGATCTCATGTGGAGCTGGCCAAAAATGCAGCTACTCCGCATGCGAGGGAATCTGACAGCACCCATCAGCACCCTATTTCCGCAATGGCCCATCGACTTGAATAGTTCGAAATCCAATACAAAGGTTGGAAAAAAATGCAAGGGCACTGCAATGCTCTTTTGTGCCAAACCTTTCTCCATCACCGACCAGGAAAGCTGGCTCTTCCCGCACATCTGTGCGAGTCTCACGAACTAGCAAACAGTTTTCCAGTGAGAGGGGAAAACTGCTGATGCTAACCAACGATACCTCCATAAACCACATAAAATTTAAAATGTGAAGCCAAGCATGGTTAACCTAGAAACAAGTTCTTGCCAATCCACCTCGTCTAGGTCAATCGTTCGATGTGGCGGGATGACAATGAATTGTCGACATTCCACAAAATGCTTGGTGAACTAAAAATGACGGAGAAGCACCATGGGTTCGTGCATAAATGGTGCGACCTGAAAGCGATGGTCCTATTCATCGTCATCACGGGATGCTTCGGGGATGTTCGGGGTACCATCGATGATGGATATGTCATCAACGACCACTCACTCGGTTCTTCTCCTGTATCCGTTCTTTCGTTTGTCGTTCGAGCTCTTTGGCTTTTGCTTCAGCTTCTGCCTGTGACAGGAAGGTGCAAGCTCCACACCGCTCGGAGAAATTTAAGAAGTGCTGAAGTGCATTTACATTTACAGTATGATGTTCACATAATATATATATATATATATATATTTAAATAAATATATATGTATAAATATATATATATATATATTTATAAACTAACATAGAAGTATATGTGTATATAGATATAGATTCATTTCAATGCCGTTTGTAGATATGCGCAGTACGTACATTCATTGGATTCATTTGATGTTCACATATTCAAAACGCAATGATCTACACATCATTCCAAATGCATATGACAACTTGGCCTTTTCACTTGAAATCCAATTTTGAGGCGTGTCCATGGACACATTCAATCAACATAAATCTATAGATTTGTGCGGTTCAAGTCATCTTCCACTGACTTCCTATTGACTTAATTATTGAAAACCAAACAGACTCCTCTAAGATCCGTTAAGGCCGTTAAGAAGTTTCTCCAACACTACACTCTGGATCATTTTGGTGGATTTTCTTGGATTTGCGGATCAAACTTTCTGTATGCTGTACATGTTTATGTCTGTGGAAATCGCTGTTTCTGCTCGGCACGACATGTGTCAGAAGGATCGCGCCTGCCGCAGCCGCTTCTCTTCAGCCTCTTTCCGTTGCTGATCACGCTTCTCCTGTAGATGGCTTGCCAGGGCATGCCAACTCCGACATACACAGGTCGTCTTATGGGATCTTACTGTCGAATTTCCCATCCACTATGGAGCAAATCATGCATCAAGAGTGGCAAGGACGTCCTTACAGCCACGACTCTCACTCTCGGGCTGAGCGTACGTTTGACAAGCAAACATCTAAACACCTCGGACTGAATGGGGCACTTTGCGGTGCATCAAATCCGGACGTTGTGCTTACAACCACTGCTGTCACTGCTGGCATCCCACAGGCTTTTCACCCACAAAATGGATCCCTTCTGGGAGCCTTCTCTCACTAGTCTTACACAACCTTGAGCACTCCAAGTTGTTCCCACAACATGGGTGCTTCCTAAATAAGATTGACCCAAGGCTCCAGCAAAGCTATGGCATGCTATGGCCATGTTTGGATGCTCGGAATCCACAGAGGTTCCCATCCGTCAGGTTGGGGGAGCAGGGTCATTTTGGCACACAGGATAAGAGTCATTTTGGCACACACCCGATAAGGGTCATTTTGGAACACACAGAAGCCCGATAAGGGTCATTTTCAAACACACACACGCCCGAAAAAGGCCATTTTCGAGCACACAGAAGTTCTGCGCGACGCTTGCAGATGCAATTTTATCCTATGATCAAAATTTGCCACCCTCATGGAACATTGCATGCATCGCGACTTATCCATGACTATAGATCCGTCCGGGTGGGAGATTTTGAGGGTTCTTTCTTCTGAAGCAAATTTGGTGTTTCCATGATCGAAAATTGCCACCCCCATGGAACATGGCATGCATCGTGATTCTTCCATGATTATAGATCCGTCCGGGCGGGAGATTTTGAGGGTTCTTTCTTCTGAAGCAAATTTGGTGTTTCCATGATCGAAAATTGCCACCCCCATGGAACATGGCATGCATCGTGATTCTTCCATGATTATAGATCCGTCCGGGCGGGAGATTTTGAGGGTTCTTTCTTCTGAAGCAAATTTGGTGTTTCCATGATCGAAAATTGCCACCCCCATGGAACATGGCATGCATCGTGATTCTTCCATGATTATAGATCCGTCCGGGCGGGAGATTTTGAGGGTTCTTTCTTCTGAAGCAAATTTGGTGTTTCCATGATCGAAAATTGCCACCCCCATGGAACATGGCATGCATCGTGATTCTTCCATGATTATAGATCCGTCCGGGCGGGAGATTTTGAGGGTTCTTTCTTCTGAAGCAAATTTGGTGTTTCCATGATCGAAAATTGCCACCCCCATGGAACATGGCATGCATCGTGATTCTTCCATGATTATAGATCCGTCCGGGCGGGAGATTTTGAGGGTTCTTTCTTCTGAAGCAAATTTGGTGTTTCCATGATCGAAAATTGCCACCCCCATGGAACATGGCATGCATCGTGATTCTTCCATGATTATAGATCCGTCCGGGCGGGAGATTTTGAGGGTTCTTTCTTCTGAAGCAAATTTGGTGTTTCCATGATCGAAAATTGCCACCCCCATGGAACATGGCATGCATCGTGATTCTTCCATGATTATAGATCCGTCCGGGCGGGAGATTTTGAGGGTTCTTTCTTCTGAAGCAAATTTGGTGTTTCCATGATCGAAAATTGCCACCCCCATGGAACATGGCATGCATCGTGATTCTTCCATGATCATAGATCCGTCCGGGTGGGATGGGGGATTTGGAGATTGCTTTCCTCGGAAACAGATTTGATGTTTTCCATGATCAAGAATTGCCGCCCCCATGGAACATTGCACGCATGGTCAT
>VSDK01018451.1:240088-263132 GCA_009767595.1 Symbiodinium kawagutii | reverse complement strand
TTGCAGTTGTTGGTTCGCCGTTGGGACGACTTACCAGGGACCTAAGCAGTGGCTAAGCAGTGGTTAACCAGTGGTTGATAGTGGTTAACCAGTGGTTCATAGTGGTTAAACAACGGTACAAGTAGTGCTAATGATGGTTGATAACCATTAGCCATGCTATGTAGCTACTACTGTAACCTTCAAGAGTGCTGATGACCCAGTCCCAGGATGTCCCAGGCAATAAATCTTGGAAGTACAGTGATAACACCGTTTCCAAAAGGTTTGGTAGATCCGGAAACGCCACAGTTGAAGTCATTAAAGGGTACATCCTCATAGATCATCCATGAACGTCCGATCAACTGAGAAAAGAATTGCGACGGCGGACCTGTGACAAGCATCTGAAGGCACCAAAAGCCAGCCGCCAGCTTGATGCCTGACAAAGAGCATCAAAGCGCCATCTAGATGGCACAAACGATTCCAGAAGCATGCCAAGCATACTTACTCCAAGTTTGGAAGTATTTGCCATAAGCATTTCAAGAAAAGAACCGTTACAAGAAGGACAGTATGTCCTCGGATTCTCGCCACCAAGCGTTGAAGTCAAGTGCTGCAAAATCTCAAGCAAGTGTTCACTGCAGAGGGCTGACAAGGGCATGCCGAAGCGGGAGACCCCCACGGGCCAACCGCCACCAAAAACATTGGACAAATAGAGCGGGTTCTGGCCTTCGCAAGCATTCCATTGGCTTGGCGCCTAGTCCAACGAGATCTATTTTGAGCCTTTGGCAACAAGACTTGAATCAGAAATGCCGACACAGTGGTGACCACCGACTTGTTCCAAAAGCCCTACAATAGTTGCCTCCCTTTCAAATTTCGACAAGTTGTTTGTTGGGCTGTAATAGGCCATGATTGATCATGTCCTTGCTCAAACTCTTCCCCTGATCGAACACGACCCTGGTTGTGGTGTCAAAAAATCCGAAAACATGCGCGGAGCAAGCTCAGCATTTTTTCTGCTGCTTTTGCAGTCTGGAGTCCGGATGCAGCATCATCCTGCGATTGTGAGAGTTTTGCCCTGGCTGGCAACCTACATATTTGCCATGGCCATCCATGGTTCACTAGACGGAAATCAACATATAGGCTGCTATTCATGTCCCCTTTCCAGCTCTGCTTGCTCGTAAAGGCAAATGCATTGCTTGAGACAAGTCGCCCCAAAAACACCAAACGCGCGAGACAATGCCATCCCAGGTCGGGCCTAAAGTTTGAAGCTGAATCTCCCGCGCATTTTGGGTGCTCGGGGTTGCTTCTTCTGTCTGCCTGCAGGGCAGGGTTTTACAGGAAACACCACCGAAGCGTCGAACGATGTCGATCAGTTGTGTCAAACAGTGCTTCTGATTGCAGTCACTTGGTAAAGGTGTTGCGTCAGAAATTACCTTAGTTACGCAGAAACGTAGTATCAGCGTTGTATCAGCAGCAAGTCTTGTTAGATACCGATGGCATATGCCACTCAAGTGTGTGTCCTGCTTGATTTGTCAGGGGATGTTGAAATCCACGGAGCTGACCGACTGGAGAAAACACATCATATCAAATCATGATGAGCACATGAGACTAAACTAGCTCAAGTACTTCATATTACTTCGATCTGTTGAATCGCAAACATTTCATCCAAGGAAATTGTCTGTTCGGCAAAATTTCCATCACCTTGGCAAACATAGCAAAATAGTTTCCGTTCGCGATGAGACAACATGGCAAAAAATCGACACGTCACATGTCCCACTCTCCTTGTTGTCTGCTGCGTCACGGAGGTCGCAATGTCTCGTCGACGAAGAATTGCCAGCATCACAAGCTGGCAAGCGACGTGCAAACTCTCCCCAGAATCGCCCAAACCAAGAAATAGTAGATGAACATCAGTGTATTTTCCACGATCATCAGAAATATTATGCACCAGGTTGATGATAGCAGATGGAAATGGATGAATCCCAGTGCCAGCCAAACACTTAATGATCCCAATGCAGTTGTCCGAAACGAAAACCATTAGAAACCGTTCAACCAATCATTAGCCACCAATTGCCAACAATCAACCATTACTAGTTGGTTAACCATACGCCACAAATCAACCAAACCAAAGCACCAACTGAAGAGTAGGTGAACCGGGAGTCTTGCCACCCGCCTGAAGCACTGAGAGCTCGTAAAGAGCAATGATGCAGCAGAGCACCACGTCGCCAGCCCAGAACTGTCAAGCTCAGGGGCCGGCAAGCGTGGTGAAAGTGTTGGCGCGGTGTGTACCACGTTGAACGACTGAAACTTTAGCATGATCGAACACTCAAATCCAGAAGAGTGATAACTGTGATAAGCAGTGAATGTGAGAATTCTGCCCTTCACAACAAAATGCAAATGTTGGAACTTGGAGCTGCGTGAAATATCGGTGATGGTCCAACCACCTTGCGGAATCGCCAAGGCATCGAATGTTCCAAGGGGAGGCCACGCCGGGGCCCCGACCCCTTGCGTGACAATCAGCAAACAGGCGATGATGATGGCCACAATAAGCTGCGGCGCAGCGGAACACCAACCCGGAACCGCATAGGCCGCAAGTCTGCGCCTGATGTTTGTTTCTCTTATTCCTATAAGAAAAACATAAACAATCAAATACTCTGTCTCTCTCTAAATGTAAATATATATAAATATCACAGTTGCAAACATTTGATTATAGGTGGCAAAAGATTTGAAAGGTCGTTGCCAGGTGAAACTGAGAGATGACACTTCACGACACACTTCATCGTGCACTACCATTTCAATCCGCCAGTGGGTCAAACATTTTCAGCAACATCTTGTTGGATGCCGGAGTTCAGCGTTCTAGAAGAAAGGATTCAGCTGAAAACCTTCAGGAATGCAGGGGGTACCGGGCAAACTGTGAACACTTGCCATAAACCATGGATATTGACACAGTTATGCAAAAACCTGTTGATAAACCATACTTGACAGTGGGTCAAAACCCTGTACCCCTGGTTCCCCTATCATTAACCATTGTTTTCCCTTGGTTATTATCCCTAGAAAATTGATTGATCAATACTGACCCATGGCTATATATAGCTGGTAGATCCCCTAGTATTGTTGTTTATTATCCCCCTATTATTAACCATACCATTAAGCAGCTAGTGTAGTTATTATCAACCCTTAGTAGTGGGTCAAAACCCTCAGTCCCCCTGGTATCATTAATCATTGTTTTCCCTACTATTGGTTGGTTATTATCTACCATTATTGGTTAGTTAATACTGACCATAGCTAGTGAACCATTGTTGGTTGGTTAATATTTAATCTTGACCTTATAAACCATTATTAACTATTTATTAACCATTAACCATACCATTAACCAGCTAGTCTAGTTATTATCAACCATGCATAACTCTCTCACAACCGCCATGCTTTGGATACTCCAAACAGCTGGGTCGCTGTTCACACCCCCCGCGTGCCATGCCCAAGTAGATGACCAGCGCGACACAGGTCCGCCTAAAGCTGCGGCGATCATGATGCAAAGAGATCCAAGGGTTATTTTTTCCGTGGTTTTTCATATGTTTTTGTATGTTATAGGGTTTTATATGGCTATGAGGCAATAATTATTAACCAACCAATTTCATGGGGGGATAAGTTCATCAACAAACTATACGGAAAACAAGCTGGTTAATGATGGGGAAGCAGGGGTACGGGGTTTTGACCCACTGCCATGTGGTAGTTTCTCAAAATTGGGAATCTCCAAAATGGATGGTCTATAAATGGTTGAACTCTGGGCGGACCCTTTGAGGGTCTTCTATTTTGAGAAACCATCATATGTTTTGTGTTGAAGCCATGTGGTGCAGTACAAAAAATGATTTCTGGGAATGTCCCATGTGGCTGTGGGTCAAAACCCCGTACCCCTGGTTCCCTATCATTCACCATTAGTTTCCCTATAGTTTGTTGGTTATCAACCACCATTTTTGGTTGATTGATATTGACCCATAGCCATGTCTCAGGTTTTGTAAAACAATCTGAATCAGCTGCGTGGATCTGCATGAGACATTCAAATATCGGAAATTGGGAAGTACAATGGCTATGACTACAACGCGGCAACACAGTTTACTGCTTGGTGGTTTCAGCCCCAATTAAAACTATTAGTCAACTAACCATTTGTTAATAATTACAAATGAAAATCATCATCTTTTCAAAACCACCAACCAGTTTATCTTTCAATCAACAATTTTGCGAGAGACGTCCCCAAATGCAAAGTTCGCACAACGTATCTTCAAGGTGAGTTCATACATGGGAAGTTGAGCTTAGAGCTTCATCTTCTCGTCTCAGGTTTGCCAAACATTTCCTCAAGATTCCTCAAGTACAATCGACCCAAAAGCTCAGGGAATTGGGGCCACTGGGGACCCCCTTGGTGCCACTGGCTGCACATCCTCCCCGCACGGAATGGGATCCCTGACGTGTCGATCAAATCCTCGAGCTGTGCTTCAGGGTCCTGCGCCCGCGCTGGAGGATCTCGGCCATGCAGTCTGCACTGCTCGATGCATGTTGAAAAATGATAGATCTATCCATAAGCATTACTAAGCCATAATGGGTAGAAATGGTTACCCATTAACTAATGGTTACTATTAGTTACCATACTTAAGCATTAGCATATGGTAACTGATAGGGAAAACAACCATACTTAAACATTACTAAGCCATAATGGATTATTTTCACAAGCTCATTAACCAGAGCTGCACCGTGGATAGAGCTGCACTGTGGATGATCCATAAGTTGTGGCTCATTCACCACAAGCTTTCCTCAATCAATCTTCGTCTCTGACAATTCTTCAGAAATTTCCCGAAAAAATGGTTCCATCAGCACAAAGAAGGAAGACTTCAAGGTGGCGTTGATTTGCCCAAAGATGATGATAAACGACAAACATCATGTCAATGGAACACCTGTGCTTGACAGTTTATGTAGCTGGTATCTCCCCCAAATCGAGGGTTGATATCATGTATAATTAGGTATTCTAGAAGCGTTATCAACCATTGCTGGTTGATGGTCAAACAATTCCATTGATTCTTGATGGTTATCAACCATCACTTACCACCACTGACCATCATTATCATCATCTGTATGATCATCAACCAGCATTTCCATTAGCCATCATCAAGCGCGAACCATCATCCACCATCATCGTTAATAATATTTCCCCTATTCTTGTTGGTTCTTACCCCTTTTCATCAACCATCACTAAGCGCTATTAACTATTATACCAGCAAAAAGAAATCCATAACATACACAAATCAACATTGTATCATAGTACTACCGTGGTATTACATCATCATTGAGCGCTAACCATATCAACCACCCATTTTATACCCATACTCAACATCTAACCATCCCCTGTCGCGCGGACAGCGAATCTCCGCGCGTTGCGTTGCATTGGGCAAGGCCGGGCCTCATCCGAATCTTCTCTGCGGTTGCCCAGAGCGACCAGGCGACCAAGCAAACTGTTCTCGCCTGAGACACGAGACGTGATCATGGCACTGATGCAGTGGTTCAAACATGGAAAAAATGATGTTTATAGTGTTTAATGACATTATTTGATATTTTTTATAATGTTTATAATGTTTTTAAGAACATGATTAATGATTCTTAGTAATGTTCAATAACGGCTAACTATGGTTTAACTGTGGTTAGTAATGTTTAATACCATGGTTTCTAATGATTCATAATGGTTAAACATCGGGGATAATAACCAACAATAATGTTCAATGCCACGGTTTATAGTGTTTGATATCATAGGTGATAGTGTTGAAATGTGTTTAATGACCATTGGTAACATGCAAATGGATGATTAATGACGGTCGATTTTGTTTCATAGTCTTTAATCATGGTTCGTCCTTATTAATACGTAAGCGAGCATTTTTTCCCTCAAATGGACGTGATACGTACCATATCTCCCCATCAAATTTGTAGAGTGTTGCGCAATCTACTGGCAGTTGGACATTTCACTGTTGTTTTGCTTCTTAACAGTTTCCATTTGTTTGACCATTTTGAACCGTTTGTACAAGTTTGCAATGTGATTGCGCCGGGTCAAAGCATCACTGGGCGCCATGCTTGGTTCCCCTCCGCACATAAGCTCGTTCATCCAGGAAAGGCCGTTCTGGCAAAAGCTTCAAGTTATGCAAGCAGCTGAAATTCAGAATCCAAACTGTAAACGAGATATATAATATGATACATATATATATATCCTCACTCTTTGTATGTCATGTCAACAATAACCGACTTGTTCGCACATGACAAGCAACCACCAGTAAAGCAATGGTCAAAAGCCTACTTTTCATATTCTTATAAAGGATAACTAGGAGCCGGCATGGAGCCGGCTTCCCAAATAGTCGCTGATCATAATCCGCTTTTCAATGTTCTGTCATGTTCACCAGGTCGGGAACCCCCTTGTAATACTCAGACACTCCACCTAGTATGGTTTTGCAAAAAGGGAAAAGGGTTTGAAAAAAAGGCTCCATTGGTGTTTGGAAAGTGATACTCATTGAGTTCGCATTGAAGCTTTGCTCCAAGCCAGTTCAGCCTCCTCTCCCTCCACCATGGCTGTGCCAGACTTGCAAATGGTACAACGCAGCATGTGGTTCGTTTGCATTCGGAGCCTGGCGCCAGCTTTGCTGAGGGGAAAATCGGACTTCACATGGAGGGAATGCATGGAGAAACGGAAGGCAATGAATCAACAAATGGGCGCCCTCCGACATTTTCGAACAATGTACCTTTCCGAACCGGAAGTTTCCTGACTCAAATGACAATCTTCTCTTGGCAGCTGGGGTACCACCGAACATGGAGAGCCCCCCCAATTGCACATGCATGGACAAAGTTTTAGCATCATTTACGTGAAGCAAATCCAGGCTGGTTTGACCCAAGCAAGTGCGACCGCAAGGCTGTTCTGTGCTGATTGTTGCGCCATTCACGCCAGCAACGTCTGTGAGTACCTGAAGATCGTGGTGCGGGGAGCCTTCGACATGGTGTGTTGAGACTGTGCAGGATATCGCGGTGTTGGAATGTGATAGGTATCAGTACCCTACGTTAGTATTTGGTTGCACTAACTGGTTGCAATGAAATACCAATAGTGTATCAATCTACGACATCTAGTTGCATGTTGAAGATACTTCATTTCATACTACATTTAATTTTCATGTTACTGTAAGAGCTTATTGGAAACGATAGAACCTCGTGGAAAAATCGTTACCCAAAACTGAAACAAGTGACACGCTTTGGGATTGCTACCGTAAACGCAGCCTGACTTAGAGCTGATATCGCTTGAAAAAAAACATATTATGATTCTGATTGTTTCTTGAAATAGGGGACCCCAAAATGGCTGGTTTATTACTATGAATGGCTAATAGAGGATGATTAAGGGGCACCGCTATATCGAGAAACACCCATATTGAACATACTTTGCAATGTCGCAATGCTTCGCTTTCTGGCCCCACCAAATGTGTCAGGATGATGCACGTTACTGATGGCAACACCAAGCCTCCAATTCTGGCAACTGGTTGGATGTGCCAGGAATCTTTGGATTAAGTGGGATATCCAACTATTGCAGCAACCTAATCCAACTGGTTGGCTTAGGATATCTTTCAATTGTCACGCATTTTCACTTTTCGCCTTCAATTGCAAGGTCAAAATCGATCAAATTCTTGGAGTACCTCACTCTCAAAATGGATCACACGCAAGTAATGATCGAGGAAAGTTAATGTCCTGATCTCATCTGGAACTTATGATATCTTGTGATCAAATTCTACTTAATGTACTGAATGTCCGGTGCTCTTACGGTTTATTTGCGTGAATTCATTCGCCAAGCCTTAAACCATCCACATCCCAGCAAACTCCAGACTCTGCCGGCGCGCAAGCATAGCAAGTGGAGCAGCATGAGACCAACGGATTGTCCTTGTCGCTATCCTGCAACTTGGTATTGCTATGCAATGGCCATTTGTGCATCATGATCTGTAGCTCGGTTCCGGTGAAGTCATTCATAGGGGCTGTCATGGCTGTACCATGGCCCAGCTAGGTGGTTGACGACTGACGAATGGTGATATGGTCTTGGCTTGCAAAATCTGACTGGTTTGTGGTACCGATGTGTTCTGTCCTGTAGGCAAATGAAGCAATTCCTGGCTGAAAAGGCCAGCGGCGGTTAACGCTCCACTATCTACCATGTGAGGAAAGGCAAAATGCTCGACTGAATAGTCCTTGTGTCGCTTTCTGGGCAAAGGAAACATCTTGGTGTGACGAAGGCATGAGTTGGTCCCGCCTGTCGTCGCCTTGTCTTGTGGCGCTTGCAGCACCTGCAACCTGTAGCGCCGATCGACTGCTTTGCTTCTATGCTGGATGCATGAACCATGAAACAACGTTATAAATAAACATGAAACAACATGAAAATGCACGAAACAACGCACCTCAACGCCTCTCATTTCACTGCTTAGTTGATTCACAGCTGGGTTAACCAACGTTACCCCCAAACCCGCCAGGTCCATCCAAGGCCAACTACCAACACGCCAGCAGGGCCACAGGCAACAACTCTCTGGAGCCGTCCTCCTGGAGCACAGCACTGACGTGACCACGCGGTAGGACTACACCAAGGACGTAGCGTTTCAGGTGTCAGTGATGAAACTTGGTCAAGGTGCTATAGGGCTATGGGTCAATATTAACCAACCAATAATAGCTGCTTAATAGGGGATGATAACTAGCAACTATAGGGAAAACATACCAGCTATATGGCTATGGGTCAAGCAGTTAATCAACCAACAACAATGGTTAAGTAGCTAGTTAGTGGTTAATAATAGGGGAAATTAATTAACAATATAGTAGTGGATAGACCAGCTATATTTGGCTATGGGTCAAGCAGTTAATCAACCAACTATTTGGGGATAAGTTCACCAACCAATAATAAGGGAAACAATGGTTAATGATAAGGGAACCACGGGGACTAAGGCTTTTGACCCACTGCTATATGTAAAGACTATTCGCTACATGGTTGTAGTTGTTAATGGTCCTGCTAATTCACAATCAGAAGTTTGCAACATGAATTTTAGCCACATGTAATTACTATTATTTTGTAGCTAGTGGCCATTGCTGACCATTCTTAGTGGCAAACATGATCTGCGACGACTTGATGTCAGTCGTGTCTCAGCTCGTGTCTCCTCACCCATGCTTTGCATCTCAATAACCACTGAATCTTCAGCACTAGATGCGCTTCGCCTCAGAAGTTCCGGCAGAGTATTTGATGCTGGGATGTGCTGGGTGAGATTTCGAGCAAGGGGAACCAATGGGCATTTCTCAAAATAGGGGACCCCCCAAAGCATGAAATATTTATAGAAATAAACCAACCATTTGCGGATATTTCCGGGGGTTTGCTATGGCTTGAGAAACCTCCAAATCTGTTGTAGATTGGCTTATGCTAGTGCTGACAGGCTGACATCCTCCTGTTGCGCAACTTTTCTATGTTGCTAAGTGCGGACGACCTGCGGCTCAACATGAGTTGTAAGCCCCTCAAGGTGCCAAAATTTTTGAAGGGCATCCAATGCACGAAACCCCAGATCTGAACTCCGAGCGGCTGTGGGATTTCGTTCTTTCTTTCCATTGGACGCGGCTCATTGGAAGATCCGTCCTAGCCAATGGCTGCACAACTGTCACCATCACACTAATCCTATTAGGTTTGGATGAAAAGGCAAGCTTTCAACAGCTGGACTTTGTTTGGCACATGGCGCTACTTACTTCGAGTAACAACTTGGCTCACAGCGCCATGGACCCTTCCGCCTCTCTTTGCAGCAGCTGCATCACTCCACCCGTGGGAAGACTTGCTTGTGGTGGTTCTGTCCCTAGCGAGCTGCTTCGCATGCTGTATCACTGTGAACGTGCCAATCTTCGGGTTGAGCTCAATGGTCAAATCTCAATTCTGACGCAGGACATATGGTACCCTGGTAGGTGGTATCTTCTTATTCTAGTTGATGGTTACATCAAAGAGATGGTTCTTACAGATTCTTGACCATTGTCGACAACATCAAAATCCATATAAACAATAGCCATTGGGGCCAGACCTGCAAGCATCATCCATCAACTAATATCAACCACTACTCATTGACGTCAAATCTCAATTCTGACGCAGGACATATGGTACCCTGGTAGGTGGTATCTTCTTATTCTAGTTGATGGTTACATCAAAGAGATGGTTCTTACAGATTCTTGACCATTGTCGACAACATCAAAATCCATATAAACAATAGCCATTGGGGCCAGACCTGCAAGCATCATCCATCAACTAATATCAACCACTACTCATTGACATTCGTACCTTTACTCTTCAAGCATTATCTCTGCAAACAATTGATGGAGTTACTCCCTGGCAGCCAATAGTCAGTAATAGTCATTTCATATCTCTATTCTCCATCAAGAGTCAAGAGTAAACCTATCAGATTAGAGATCTAATCAATCCACTAATCATCCACCTATCAGTTGAACCATAGTAAACCTGTACAAACCTATAAAAGGCATATAAAGCCAAAGTAAATCATGGTAAACCTACATACCTATCATTTTTGCTGTTCAAGGCCATTCTCTACCACTCATCACCAAGCTCCAACTGCGCCTTGCGAACGTCGTGGGTTCGGCTGCAGACTGCGTCCACTGCGCCCGGGACCGGAAGACGGACCTGGACTTCGTTGTGGACTTCCGTTGTCGGCAACTCCATCGTCCTGTTTTTCGGATGTGTCGGGGCCGCTGCAGATCAGCTGACATCAGCTGACTTGGTAGTGGATGATCATCGTGGTTGATGATATGTCATCAAACATGGGAACCATGTGAGGTGCTATTCTGATCCATTGCGCTGGTTTTGCGCGTATACCGTCACTCATGTTAGTGGGTGATGATTAAAATCTATTTGCAGCACCTTCTCAAAACATTCAAAACTGCCGGTTGATGACAACATGGGCTTGCTTACGGATCAGACTTACCGGCTTATGATCGAATTGTTGGCTGGTTTATTAGCTTAATTGGCTGCTTGCTGATCGAAATAATGGATCATCACTGATTGGTCTGGCTTGTTTGTGATGAGTAGAGTAGTGAACACTCTAAAAGTTCGGGACGATTCTCGGAGTTCCACGTAGTTCGCCATTTCAAGAACCATGGGAGCAGTAGGAGGAACTTAATCGCTCCCCTCATGCTTGAAGCCCCCAAAAGAAACCCTGGCTGATTAGGCAATCTATGTACGTTTTAAGGGGCCAGGGGCGATGAGGGGGCATGGAATACAGGCAAGCTGTGATTGATGGCAATCTTTACAAACTAACCACTCCCTATCACATGTAGGTAGAGAATCAAGGATCATCATCATCATCATCATCATCATCATCATCATCATCATCATCATCATCACCATGACCATCATCATCACAACCGCTCGCTTCTCAAGTCAGGGTTGACCGTGCCCCAAGCTCACACTGCGTCAAAATGCGTCACCTAAGACTGACGACATGTCATATCTAGTCACTTCCAAGGCATCCCCTCTGGTTTTGGCAAGCAAAACTTTGGGAGACTCCACAATGGGTTATCCATAGCCATTCTTAGCCAATTGGAAAACTAACCAGCTATAGGGGCACACTATGGATCCCACAATTGAAATATGTAGTGCAAACCTATTTATGAACAAATCTCCCATATCAGCTATTTGGTGGTTTCTCAAAATAGGGGAACCCCCCAAAGTATCCTTTATATGAACCATCTATAACAATAAACCAGCCATTTTGGGGTCCCCGATGGCTTGAGAAACAACCATTTATGTCCACTTTCTAGCAAACACAAACGACAACGGCTCGCCTCCAAAAGTGAGTAGCTTTCCTGATCGCCACTTGCGGCATCCAGTCGTCCAGGATGCACTGAGCACAGGGGATCTTTGTGGATGGCAGTGTAGCGAACACCGCGGCAAGGCTATCCAGGAAAATGGAGATGAGTTAATGATGAGAATGTACAGCGAACAATAGACCTAAATTGTACTAGCAGGAATATCATGGAATATCATCAATACTGAGAGATCATGAGATTTCTTGTGCCCAGGTTGAAACCGAGGTCAATTGCGATCCACTGCTTCGGGCTACCACATGAATTCCTGCCCCAAAGAGGTCTCTGTATCTTCCATAATCCACTGGGAATTCGTTAAAGCAAAACGGGATTCATCTCCTGTGTCGGTGCTTGTCAGCGTTAAGAAACACCAAGAAACGGGGACATCAAACCATCAGAGATGGATGAAGACTCAGGGTCACGATTTATGCCTGTGCTAGGCGTATATAGCTGCATACACGCATGACTTGTGCCCTGTGAGAGCCAGAACCACATCTGCTGAAGCAGAGATTCTTTGGACACTGTCCCACCATGGGCCTCGCGGAAGCACAGGATGACTTGGGTCCTGATAGCATCCCAATGACGCTTCCAATGACGCTAAACTTGAGGATCTTTAGGCAATCTTCAAGGAACTCTAGTGATGCTAAACTTTAGGCAATCTCCAAGTAATATCAAGTAATTCATTTAGTTTCCATGAACACCCAGACCAGCGCCTACATATCTGAGAAGCCTCGAAAAGAATGGGTGGTCCGTGCTTGACACAAACGATCGGAACGTGACAGAAACTCAACAAAGATCTCTGAGCAATTGCAAGGGACATGTCGAATGTGGCATCACGCATGGTTATTCAAAACATCCTGTAAGAGGACTGTACAGAATGGCATGTGTGAAGAACCACGTCCTTTTGTCTGAAAGCCTTGGTTTGTTCTGGTTTGTTGGGCTGAGCCCTGAGGATCGAATTCCACATCTACTCTGAGACAATGAGAGCTGTACATGTCTCTGTGATGCAAAAATTTTCAGCCGCAGAAGGTGTGAAGACCTTCTCAGTCAACCTCCTCGACTGTTGGGCCAGCACCACCGCCCGGAGCACCACCCATGCCACCACCAGGCATACCACCTTCTGGCATCCCGCCGCCGCCGGCAGCTTGGTAGACCTTCATCATAATGGGGTTCACGACGCCCTCGAGCTCCTTCTGCTTGGCCTCAAACTCATCCTTCTCGGCGAGCTGATTCTTGTCCAACCAGTCCAGCGTCTCCTGCACAGCAGATTCGATCTTCTCTTTGTCGCCGGACTCGAACTTGTCCTTCAGCTTTTCCTCATTGAGGGTGTTGCGCATAGTGAAGCAGTAGTTCTCCAAGCCGTTCTTGGCCTCAATCTTCTGCTTGTTCTGCTCATCCTCAGCACGGAACTTCTCAGCCTCCTGCACCATGCGGTCGATTTCTGACTGCGACAAACGACCCTTCTCGTTTGTGATTGTGATTTGGTTTGACTTTCCCGTGGACTTGTCAGAGGCACTGACGTTCAAAATGCCGTTGGCGTCAATGTCGTAGGTGACCTCGATCTGTGGCACGCCGCGAGGGGCTGGGGGAATGCCGTCCAAGTGAAACTTGCCCAACAGGTTGTTGTCCTTGGTCATGGCACGCTCTCCCTCGAAGACCTGGATCAAGACACCAGGCTGATTGTCGGCGTAGGTGGTGAACGTTTGCGCCTTCTTGGTTGGAATAGTCGTGTTCCTGGTGCGAAACTTTAAAAGATGACAGGGTGTGAATGATCCAAAAATCAAACCGCTAGACACCTAAAAGTAAACCAATAAATCACTGGGCCAGATGCTGCTCAAAAAGCAGGGCGGCGGATTTCTTTGTTTGTTGAGAGGTTTCAGGCTGTTCACAAGCACTTGCGCCGACGCAAATGATAAAATCAAAGGGTCAAGCCCCTAAACCACCTGAAACATATTAAAACGACGTGTCAAAACAACACAAAGCAACTATCTCTGCAGCAAGTTGTGCTCCTTTCAATCAACTTCGTCATCACGCCACCTGCGGTCTCCAGGCCCATAGACAAAGGAGTCACATCCAATAGGAGCAGATCCTGGACGGCGGAGGAGCCCTCTCCAGTCAGGATTGCAGCCTGCACAGCCGCGCCATAAGCCACAGCCTCATCTGGGTTGATGGACTTGTTGGGCTCCTTGCCATTGAAGAACTCCTGGATCATAGACTGCACCTTCGGAATGCGGGTAGAACCACCAACCATGATCTTGTCAATGCCAGAGTCCTTCAAACACTTCTCCACAGGGCCCATTGAGTTGCGGAAGTAGTCCATGCACAGCTCCTCAAAGCGTGCTCGGGACAAGCTGCAGGAATAATCAATGCCATCGAACAAGGAATCAATCTCGATGGTTGCCTGTGTTGAAGAGGACAAAGTACGCTTTGCACGCTCGCATTGAGTTTGCAAACGTCGGATGGCGCGCTGGTTGCCACTCATGTCCTTGCCGCGGTTCTTGCGCTTGAAGTCCTGGATGCAGAAATCAACCACCCTGTTGTCGAAATCTTCACCACCCAAATGAGTGTCACCGGCAGTAGCCTTCACTTCGAAGATGCCATCTTCGATGGTCAACAAAGACACATCGAAAGTGCCTCCACCCATGTCGTAGATGAGCACGTTTCGCTCACCAGTGCCTTTCTTGTTGTCATTCAAAATGGGCTAGACCCAAGTAACCTAACCACACATATAAACAAACATAGATGGACATACATCCAACCAATTCCAACCAAACATGCATCCAAGTAACAAACATTTGCAGTGGTGGCAGCAAAACTGGAACACACAAAGGCGCCCCAGCAATAGGAATCAAACTATATCCAAACAAATCATTGGTTCACCGTGCCTTTCTTGTCCAAGCCATAGGCGATGGCAGCAGCAGTGGGTTCGTTGATGATGCGGAGCACGTTCATGCCTGAAATGGTGCCTGCATCTTTGGTGGCCTGACGCTGAGAGTCATTAAAATATGCTGGCACAGTAACCACTGCATCGTTCACTTTTGTGCCCAAGTATGCTTCGGCAGTCTCCTTCATCTTCAGCAGAATCATGGAAGAAATCTCTTCTGGGTGGAATTTCTTCTCCTCCGGCGAGAAACAAATCAAATCGATAAGAAACTGATGTGTTGTACTCAACACCTACATAAATCAGGCACATTATCTTATTCTTCACGTGCAAACAAACCAAAAAATCAAATGTTTCTGTCCCGCCTCCCCTTGAGCGTTGACGATGATCATGGGTTTGTCACCTGCTCCAGCAACAACCTTGAAAGGCCACAGTTTGATGTCGGCTTGCACGATGGGGTCCGCGAACTTGCGGCCGATCAAACGCTTGGCATCGAAAACCTACGCGTGGGATTTCAGCACTTGTTTGCAAGTGGATCGTTTTTTTCGGGCACAGTGGCAACATGAAAAATCGAAAACCAAAAATGCAAACAAAACAGCGAACAACCAACAAACAACCAACAACTGGACACCAACCACAAAACCACCACCAACAACCAACCAAACATCCAACGTCCAACAAGATACACCAAACAATTACCAACCACCCAGCACCACCCACCCACCCACCACCACCAGCAGCAACAGCAGCACCAGCACCACCAAACCAACCACCCACCACCAGCAGAAACCCAACAACAACAACAACAACAACAACAAAAACACAACAACAACAACAACAACAACAGCAGCAGCACCACCAACAACAACAACAGCAGCAAAAAGAACAACAACAGCAACAACAGCAACAACAACAACAACAACAACAACAACAACAACAAACACTGTGCGTGTGTGCTTTTTGGCAGCCCGATCATGGCTTGGCGCCCAATAGTTTGGCACCGCAATTGCCGCTGCAAAACCGGGTGGCCGGTAGGGCATTGCAACCAAGACGCCGTGTTCTCGGGATTGCGCGCCACTTGGTTCTTGGCGGCGTCGCCGATAAGTCGCTCCGTGTCGGTAAACGCCACATATGATGGTGTAGTTCTATTACCCTGGTCGTTGGCAATGATCTCCACACCGTCATTTTTCCAAACACCAACGCAGCCTGAATGGTTTCACAACACGTCAACGTGAACCGTTTCTGTTTGACTCGTTTGCCGTCCTTTTGCGAATGCCTGCGGGCTCTGGGCGGAAATTTCCTTAAAAACCTTGAGCTAACGCGCGTAGCGCGGAGGAAAACGAAAATGCGTTGATCAAGGCGATAATTTGCCTCATGGATAGTCGGTCCTAACCCAGAATGGATATAGTGGCTTGCGCAATCTTGCGCGAAGATGGTAAAAGTCCTCTTCAGGACCCAGGTCATCTGCATGGCGACGAAACACAAACCATGGCAAACCCCAAGTCTTGTCCCTCGGACACGCGCAAGCGCTGTTGAACTTGCGCCACGCGAAAAAAAATGTTCAACTGCAAACGCTTCCTCGCTGCCGCTCGCCGTCCGGTGTTGCGTCTGCGCACTGCCCAGCACACGTAGCCCCAGAGTCAAAAATGGATAGCTGCGTCACCTCAACCCCAAGCGCTGTGGAATGAACTTTTTCATCCACATCCAAGCCCTGTCCCTGACCTGCGCGCGTGAAAGCCTTGATCTGAATTTTCGCTTGAGCCGTTAGATGAGCGTCGCGTTGCCGGCGTGTAACGGCGCGTAGAGGCTCGCGTGAACGTTATAAACATGCTTCGCCCCATGATCAGTCCCGCCGCAGCACCATGGGCATCTATTACACCTGAATGTTAGCATGGACTTTCACATGGACGCTGACATGGCCCACCCCGCCTCGCCACATGCGAGCCGCGCCCGCAAACCTGTCAACTAGAGTGTCTTACAAGCGTGCGCTGGTGCCGGGCGCTGCTACTGAGCACCGGGAATACGTCACACTGAAGGCAGGCGCCAATTCTGAACTGGGAGGCGCCTGCACTAGCGCATGGGCGGGGTCCTGAATTTTCAAGTGCTCGGTGAGAGCGGATCCATATTCGTCCGGCTTCTTGGATTGAAGCGGCCTTAGCTCCCGCTTCTTTGAACCATGAAGAAGCCAAAGCCTTGCAAGGATTGAGTCCAAGTGAGCGGCTTGCTGCTCCTTGCAAAACCCAATTCCCAAAGCCCCAGAGCTCGGAGCCCCCGGCCAGCCCAGAAGCAAGGGAACGTTTCCGCTGCGCTTCTGCCAATTGCATATTTGGCAGGCGCTCTTTTAATCCCTTTTCATTTTTTCCCAAAAGCATCTTCGATGCGATGGGTTCTCGTTTAAGTTGCTTTCGCGGCTGCCGCCGCCAAGGTCGAGGGGAAGGAAGGAAAGGAAGGAAAGGGAAGGAAAGGAAGGGAAGGGAAGGGAAGGAGGTGAAGGGAAAGGAAAAGAAAGGAAAGGGAAAGGAAGGGAAGGGAAGGGAAGGGAAAGGGAAAGGGAAAGGGAAAGGGAAAGGGAAAGGAAGAAGGGAAAGGGATGAAAGGGAAGGGCAGGGAAGGAAGGGAAAGGGAAGGGAAGGAAAGGAAAGGAAAGGAAAGGGAAGGGAAGGGAAGGGAAGGGACAGGGAAAGGGAAAGGGAAAGGGAAAAGGAAAGGACAGGGAAAGGGAAAGGGAAAGGGAAAAGGAAAGGAAAAGGAAAGGGAAGGGAAGGGGACGGGAGGAAAGGGAAGGGAAGGGAAGGGAAGGAAGGGCAAGGAAAGAAAGGGGAAGGAAAGGAAGGGAATGGGAAAGGGAAAGGGAAAGGGAAAGGGAAAGGGAAAGGGAAAGGGAAAGGGAAAGGGAAAGGAAGAAGGGAAAGGGATGAAAGGGAAGGGCAGGGAAGGAAGGGAAAGGGAAGGGAAGGAAAGGAAAGGAAAGGAAAGGGAAGGGAAGGGAAGGGAAGGGACAGGGAAAGGGAAAGGGAAAGGGAAAAGGAAAGGACAGGGAAAGGGAAAGGGAAAGGGAAAAGGAAAGGAAAAGGAAAGGGAAGGGAAGGGGACGGGAGGAAAGGGAAGGGAAGGGAAGGGAAGGAAGGGAAAGGAAAGGAAGAGAACAGGAAAGGAAGGGAAAGGAAACGGAACGCTGTGTAGGTGCGCGAGAATAAGGGTGGGAGAGGTTGGTGTCGGCGAGCGACCTCGAGCGGGGGCTCGCAGTTAGTTGCGAACAGTTACCGGACGATGGGGACCGGTGTGTCGGCGCGCGAAAGTTGGAGAGGTTGGTGGCGGCGAGCGACCGCGAGCGGGGGCACGCCGGTAGTTGCGAACGGTTACCGGAAAGATGGGGAACGGTGTGCAGGTGCGCGAGGGGGGGTGGGAGAGGTTGGTGGCGGCGAGCGACTGTGAGCGGGGGCTCGCAATATGTTCCGAATGGTTACAAGGTGGTAAATTGGGCCCGGATCGGAGCATGAAACGTGCTCATCAGCTGGTCGAGCGCGTGGTGCTTGATGCAGGCTATTTGAGCTTATGTTGGGCCCAAAGTGGGGTGAAGTTGGTGGAGCTGCAACTTGGGCCCTCGTCGGATCCGGTTCTGTTGGGCCCTTGTTGGGCTTATTGGGCCTTATTGGCATCTAAGTGGGGGCGAAGTAGGTGGTACAGCGGGCCCGGATTGGAGCCTCGAACGTGCGCATCAGGTGGTCTAGTGCGCGGTGGTTGATGCGCGTGTCACGTTGGGCCTATTTGAGCTCTTGTCGGGCTCAAAGTGCCGTGAAGTTGGTGGAGCATTGGGCCCAAACTGCAACTTGGGCCTTCGTCCGATCCGGTTCTGTTCGGCCTTGTTGGGCTTATTGGGCCTTATTGGCGTATAAGTCGGGGTGAAGTAGGTGGTACAGTGGGCCCGGATTGGAGTCTCGAACGTGCGCATGAGGTGGTCTAGCGCGCGGTGGTTGATGCACACGTCACATTGGGCCTATTTGAGCTTATGTTGGGCTCAAAGTGGGGTGAAGTTGGTGTGCCCGGGCGGAGCACATACAGCAAGGCAAAAGTTGCAGCCGCGGCTTTGCTTTGATCAACTTGAGCTGAATCGAACAAAATTGTTTCTGAGCAACGAGAAAGTATCTTAAGAATTGAGATTGACTAGATATGAGTCGTTGGTTTCTCATTTTAAATGTGTGTATGACACTGTTTATTTGTGGATAAGTACATGTTCTGGTATTACTTCTGCCGTTTTGCTTTTGCGTTCCCCGGCCCCACCTTGTCTTTCTGTTGCGCGGATGATTAGAGCATTCCGAGGCCGGAACGCTGGGTCCTATTAGCACGGCAGAAAAATAGGAACAAATGCTGCTGGCCCAGCAAGTGCTCACATTTCATACCAGAGACGCTGTGACAGAAACCTCCAAAGCCGTCTCTGAACAAAGGTTTTCTGAAAGAACTCGTGCTGCACACCTCGCAAAACCAAGGATTTTGCGCGATTTCTTACTTTCTGAGTCGCGGACGACCAATCCAAACACATCTTCTGAGTCTCATACGACCAATCCAAACACATCTAACTCTTCCACCCGCCACCTCCTGTCTCTTTGCTGATTTGCAGCTTGGTCAAACCCTGTACCAGTTTCCGAAGTTTCACTTCTAAACATCCTTCGATCATTGATACAAAATATCAAACACAAATGATTGAACAGCCGTCAAGTTCTTCACACGGTTGTGCTCAGCGCAAAGACATCATGTCAAAAATGTCTATATACAAAGACATTTGTAAATACATATATCAAAGCTTGCGCCGAGCCACTGTAGGTGGTTCCAAGATCGATGCCAATCGCAGTCTTCTTGGCCATGGTGAATTGAGCTCCACAACGAGAACGGATGATGAACTATTGACTAAGTCACTGATCAGCTTCAGAAGCACATGCCATCATGAAATCCTGCCTTTGCACTGACTAACATTTCAAGCTTCAAGCTTCCTGTGTGCTTTCAGTTTGGCACATCATCACCCAGGTCACAACCAAATAACTGGTGAATCAAAGGCCTGCCAGGTGCCACACTTGTTTTGCAAAACTATCTTCTTTTCAACATATGCGTGGTATCATGTAGGTATCACCTTATCCTTGTGGGATTTATCGTGGTATCCATGGATTTTGGTTCATCATTTGGTGGTTTCTCAAAGTAGGGGTACCCCCAAACCTGCCAGTTTATTAGCCATTTATAGTAACAAACCAAGCATAACTTTGGGGTCCCCAGTCACTGGCTGGGTCGAAACCATCAAATTGGTCTGATTGTCGGTGAACTTATCCCCTATCACTATTACTAACCGTCCACTTCAATCATCTTATATCATCTTACAGTCCCTTACAAAACTACAAACCACCTGAATCATCTTATATCATCTGATAATCCCTTATACAACCACCATTTGGATCAGCTTCAACGCGGCTGGATGATCCAGGTCCCAGCTGTTCCTAGTAGCCCAAGCTGCCATCGCCTCCTCCAGCAATGGACGCTTCGAAGCTTCACCAGCTCCCTCCATGAATCGTGGGCGGCGTGGCTGGTGTTGCCCGTTGGATGCAACAACTGGATGACTTTGCTGGATGAAATTGGATGAAAGTTGTCAACTTGGATGGAGAGTGCTTGTACGGATGTACTTGTTCTATTTACTCGAAGCTGGTGCTTGTCTTTTAGCTAAATTGTCTATTTAGCTAAACTCAGTGTCTGTGCTTGTCTTGGATCCTCCTTGAGGTTTTCTGTCTCCGCAGCCCAGGCAGGGTGCCTTGGGCCCCGAAAATCTCCTGCGTGAAACGAGACTTGAGCCATGGCCTCAAGAGAGCTGTAGCTTGGGGCAGCAAGGTGATGACCTCTGACTGAAGATGGTTGAGGATGGTTGAGGATGGTTGAAGATGGTTGAGGATGGAAGTCATACGGAGTCATGGAGTCATGCTTGCAGACTACTTGAATCACCGAAAAACCATCTCCAATGTGCTGAAAACCTGGAAGGCAACGATTCCAACGTGTAGTTCGATCAAAAGCTTGCTGCTTGGGACAACATCTTTTGCAAATCGCCCTCCAAAAGCAATTTGACATGTTTGGCAGGGAATGCCGTCGGCGCAGAACTGCCGCTAAAGAGTACCAGAGCGTCTCTGGGCTCTGGTTTCTTATGTCACAGTCCAAACAGATGGAAGGTCTAAACGATGGCGGTGAACGATGGTAAAATAAAAGAGTTCATACTGCCAACACTATTCTCATTGGGCATCAATACTAGACCAGTCTTCCCGCAGGATTTCCATCTGATCGGAAACAATGTCGCATCCCAATTGGAATGACTTGAATTCCATTCTGCGGATGCTGTCTGAATATGAAGGTTCTTGTGATGTTCATCAGTGTGAAACAGTTTCCATCATATTCTCGGAGCATTCCGCAGACCAGGCCCATGCAGGCCGACTGGAAGCAACTTGACCCATGGGCAACATTCCTCATGAGACCCTGGGTGCTCACTGGAAACTTACAAGTTGGCAAACATTTGTTGCACTTGCAGCAATTTGCAGAGTTGACGACTGCACCTTGTCTGCAAGTCTACAGTTTGTCTTATTTACAAGAGATGCCCAAACTGCTAAGGAAGGCAAGAACCTTACATGAGGGGAGCTTTGCTGAGTGCAAGCTTTGATGAAGATTGAGCAAAAGATCTCCTAATCTGACATGATATTGATGCTTTTCCAATCGAGCTGTGACATGAGATATCTTCTGCATTGAAGCAGAATGTGAGGACTGCGTGACCTCACACCTGCTCTTCTCACAACCTTTTGCCGTTTTCACAGTTTTCACCATGCAAACATTCAGCTTGCAACAGTCACTCCACCTCTCCTCAGCAAGGGCTTACATCGACCTTCAAACCGAATCCATTGGATTACGTGCTACCCCCTTGGTCATCGGCTTTGCGGTTGCCAATCCAATCTGCAACCCCAGCCGAACTGGAAGACATCGACCAGATCCAATCCATCTCAGTTGGCACGTCCTCAGAATTGCAGGTCAGCAGCGCTTTGTTGGGATCCTCGCCACCGCTCCCAAAGATGAAACTTCAATACTTCAAAAAACCCACTTCACAAAATTTTGCCTTTTCCAGCGCCCCCGTATATGTCAACAATTTTAAATACCCTGTGCCCCTAGTGTACCATCATTAAACATTATATTCCCTACCAATTTTAGCTATTATCCCCCATCAACCATTGACGGCTCACTGCTTGACACAACTCGCCATATGGGGGAACCCCGAATCATCCAGTTTATCAAGCTTTTATAGTAATAAACCAACCATCAAAGCTGGTATATCCTCTAAAATGGCTGATTGTTCCCTTGTTAATGACCATTGTGAACCATAGCTTATACCACTAAGAACGATGGTTCCCTATGTCAAGAAACTCGCCACATAGGCAAACCTCCCGATGGGAACCACAGTTCTGCTCCAGCGGCGCCTCTGCTGGAATCTGACTCACACTCATCACTTGCCTGAAGGCACCGGCAGCAAATAAACCTAGGACTAATATTATGATATTGATCAGCAAGAGCAACAATTACTAATCCCAGTACTAGGTACTAAGCAATAGTAATGATTGGTTTTAATGCCTATACAGTAACCATTCGTGATGATAGCCCTAACCGTTAGATCAACAGTTTGGGATGGTGGCTGGGGGTGCCATCACTCATTGACCATTACTAACTACCAACATTACTCAGTGCTAAATCATTAACTAACAAACATTGTCAATGGTCACGATTTCACAATGAGATTCTTGCTATTCATCAACACATTTATAAATGATTTTAGACAAATTTCTCACCCACCATAATCATCCACTAAAATCCCTTGAATGATAATCATCCACTACTATCTGCCTTTCTCCCACGGTTAGATCCACAGTCACAGGTAACGTCCTGCCTCAGTACTCATCTCTGACGTGCATTCCACTGATCTCAGGACCACCTGAAGCAGCGACCCTGTACTGCTTGGTGGTTGAACACGTTTGAAGAATGTCAATGTGGGCAGCTTGAGCTATCATAGCCACCAACAAAAAGCTTCACTACCCCATAGCTTGAGCTATCCTCCCACAAAGCTTCTCATGATTTTATCACCCCATTGTCTATCAACCATCCCAAATATTGAGGAAAACTAAGTAACTAAGGTTTAAGAACCACCAAGTGCCAGATATCCCACTGCCCAGGAGGCAGTCAGCCTGGAGAGGCTCTGCCTCAAGACACTTTCTCTTGAACGGAGGATGTCATAGCTTTTCTCTTTCC
>VSDK01018451.1:180960-218441 GCA_009767595.1 Symbiodinium kawagutii | reverse complement strand
CAAAAAACAAATAAAAAAATGATTAGATTATGAAATATCTAATCATTTTTAATGGTGAGTGATATGGATATTTATTTTGAAACAATCAATGTTGTAGAAGAAGCAGTGACCGATGATACTAAATTTCCGGTGATTAAAGATAATAAAACTAAGAGGTGCTGTTGGATTACCTTAGAAAGCATTAAATTATTCTTTAATTATATCAAGTTTAATATAGAACATGCCACCAAAAAGAAAAAAGAGCATTGAAAGAAAACCCATTCCTGAGGATTTTGAATTAAGCGATGATGAACCTACAACAATCAAATTAGATGAGGAACAAAAAGTAAGCAGTAAATTTATTACTTTTGATTGTCCTTTATGTAAAGGAAAGTTACAGCTAAGAAATGAAATTGAAATAAATCCTAAAGGGATAAAATGTAAATGTAATCCATGTAGCTTCAAAATTAAAAAGAATGATAAAACTATGAGTGTCAGTAGGGACGACAACGGCGATATTAAATTAGATAGTGAAGACCATAGTATTAGCTTCTCATGGAATAAGCAAGTCACTCCACCCAGTGAAGACGAACAGAGCAGAAATAAAATGATAAGCGATGTCTTAGGAACTCCACGAATGAAGAAACAATCATCCATGGGTGAAATGGATTAAAAGTTTTTAAAAGTTTTAAAAAAATATCTAGTTTTATTATATATATCATGTCAAGTGACGATGTTAAGATGACTGAAACTAATGTAGATAAATTAGATGAATTAACCAATAAAGTTAATAGATGTAACAAAAATATCAAATTGATTTATGAATTGCTTCAAAAAATGAATGAAGAAAAGGAAAAGAAAAGTCAATCCAGTTATATGACACCAAACAGTGCGGAATATAAAAACAAAAGACAAGCGTATCTAACAAAATTGAATAGTAAAGAAATTAAAATGCCCAAGAAATCAACATTAGAATATTACAAAATTGATTATGACGAAGACACTGAAACATACAGTTAATTCATAATAATATTTTCTAATTATATTATTATGAAATTAATATTTAGTCTAAATTCATTTAAAGAAATATGGCATTAATATATTATTAGAAAAATGTTAAACTTCTTTCCAACTGAAATTGTTGAAAATGTATCATCCTTCTTAGTAGGAGAACCTGAATATGTAAAAATCAAACATAGCGAAGCATTAAAAAGAATACAAAACAAATACAAAATTACAAAACTCGGGCCGATGAGAAAGACAAAGAAAAAATTTAATAGAACTACTATTGAATATTGTATTATGAGAGAAGATATACCATTTTCAGTAAAAAGCATAAACGATATTATATGCGGACAACTGGACGAGTTAATGTATCTTCTGTATGACCAAGTTGAAGGATGTAGCTTTAACGCATTCGTAACTGTTGATACATGTGTATGCGCAAAACAACCCAATAAAGCATATGATGAAAATACTTTTGACTACTGCAACATCACAGAGACATCACGAGTATTTGACAATGTTGATGAAGCAATGTATAGTGACCTAAATGAAATAGCAGAGGAAATTATAAGCCAAGTAAATAATGAAAGTATTGAACATAATATTATTGGCATTCAATCATTTAATTTTAAATTAGTAATTGAAGAAAATTGAAGATGATTTAAATTATTTTGATTAAGATAATTTAAATTATTTTTCTTAATTTAATATTTAGTCTAAAATCATTTAAAGAAATACTACCTTATAAAGTATAGTATGGAAGTATTCTATCATAAAGTATGTTTAATATGTAAAGAAGAAAAAGGAACTGATGAATTCAGAGGTGAAAACAAAACATGTAATCAGTGCCGTGATATTGAAAACAGAAAATATGCCCAGAATACATATACATGCCCCTTATGTAAATTTGAAATAAAAACAAAAAGAAAATCAATACATGAAAAGTCTGTAGGTCATCAATATTATTTACAACAACACGAAAAGAACGAAGAACCAGAAAAACCTGATGTTGTAACCATACATAATGGAGTAAAACATTTTATGTGCTTTGGATGTAGGATTTCTACTGATGAAAGTGGTTGGGGGTCACACATGTTTGGAAAGGCTGGGGTTAAACACTTTGAAAACAAACTAAAATATGAAGAAAGGAAAAAAGAAAATCCGAACTCTGATGAGATGCGAGCAAATAGGTATTGGTTGAGAAAAAGCATAATTTAAATTATTTTACTTCAAGATAATTTAAACTATTGCTCTATATATTTTTCTATACGAGGCCTTGGGGGTAGGTTCGTTGCTATGATAACATGGATGAAGATGATTTTTTTGGATGGAATTATGGAATGGGAATATGAAAATGAAGATGGATGGGAATATGAATGGAACATGATATGGAAAATAAATTGGAATGATGAAAAATGAAGATGAATGGGAATATGAATGATAAGATGGATGATGGTATGGTGGAATGGGTTGATGGATGGAAAAATGGTTGGTGAGATGGATGGATGGTGGATGGATGAAATGGTGGTATGCTATGATGAAAATGAAAAGATGAAAAATGGAACTACCAACCTACCCCCAAGGCCTCTAGCTACTCTATTTGCCCTTATGAACCCTTCATTAACCACTATTGTTGCTTACTATCCCCTATCTTTAACCATGAAGGCTATATAATATAACCAATATTAGCCCTTATTATATAACCAATAGTTACCATGGCTAATGAAGGGTTCATAAGGGCTATTGTTGACTATCATTAGCCCTTATTAATGGCTATATAACCTGCATCATGGCGAATGCCTTCCGGGTCGCAGCGGCGGCTGATCCGGCTGATCCCTAAGGGTGATCCCAACGGGAACACGAGATCCCGCCGACTTGTTCGCGCGCCCGTCACAGCGGTGGCGGTGAATCTGCCATTGAACTGATGATTCATAGGCTTGGTGAAGAAAATAGAAAAATGAAGCCATGGCTAGGAGTTAACCAGTTTCTATGGCTAGGAGCTGGTGAAGAAAACTGGTTGACTAAGAGAGAGTATTAACGATAAATGATGAAACTGGTTATCGTAGGCTTGATGATGAAACTGATAACCTATTTTGATGATCAATGATGAAACTGGTTAACTCCTAGCCATTGGCTTTGATGATTGATGAAAACAGGTAGGCTAATAGTGGTGAAAAGTCGGTGCACTGATCATGGTGAAAAATTGGCTACTGGTTTCATAGTGATCATTGGTTGGACGAGCCGTTGAGCTGGCTATTACTTGCTATCACTAGTAGCTCCCCTAGGTCTAATTGATCTCCAGGTCCTGAAAGCATCCAGCCACCACCAGCAGCTTCCCAACGGAACTCGTCCCAACGGTCGTCCCTTTGAGTCGCCCCGACTGTGTGAGGAATACGCTTCCTTGGCTTCCCTTCACCGTGATCCAACCTGCACTGCTTGGCGCTGCCAGCGCCCTGGGAATGACGACTGAGAGGAGCTGTGGTACCACCGGTGGTGCCCTCCTGGCCATAGATAGCCGAAGTTGTAACTCGGGTAACTACTGCATATGGGGGATGTGACTTTAGAATGAAATCTCGAGCACCACTCGGGTAACTACCACTTAGATGTAACTATACTCAAATGGCTTCTTAATCACCTTATAGTCTATCACCATAAGAACTCTACATAATAGGTCGTTTGACATAATATATAGGTTGATGTAATCACCATAACAACTCTCCATTTAAACCGCATGAAAGTTACATGCATATCTGCATATCTAAAATTCACACCACACAGGCAAAAAAACAGCCATGAGACAGAAGATGTCAAAATGTCGTAAAAATCACACATCACATATGACATCATATGACTAATATGACTCATATGACTGACAAATGCATAGAGATATGGACTAAATAGATTGTACTTCGATGGCTCCAAAGATATCATGTGTAAACCCTGCAGATCTCCACAGGTGTTGTAGCTGCAGGCCAGTTCTGGTGTGGAATCCTAGGTTCTTGGCTGGTTCAACCTACTAGAAAGTCAGGCGGCCCTTGAGAAAGTATCGCCAATTCCTCGCTGAGAATAGCAGCAAACAACACCTTGACTGGAATCTAATTTGGGTAAAGGTTATGGAAGGAACCCCTAGCCATCCCTTAAAAAGGTCGTGTTTGGGGGAACCATCCGTTGTGGGACATCCATTTTCAAGCGGTGGCAGCATCGCCACCACTGTCATGTTCCCAGCGTTGAATGAGAATTGCCCACTGGTGCACTCATTCGCTATCAACTATAAACCCGTGGATAATTAACTATAAACGAATCAATTACTGTAGCCATAATCTAAATTGCCATTAATCAATTAACTGTACATTATACAACTGGTTTGTCACCAACTATAAACTCTTGTGAACACATCTTGCCCTTAACGGCTGGATAGTTAGCCACCACAAATGGTGGTGATAAGGATCTCATGCTCGAGGACTTGTGATCGGAAAGGAGAATCTGACATACCTGGATAGTTGGATGCTGTGCTGATAAAACTGCGCTGCAAGATGCTGCGTTTCAAACAACAAACCTCCCTGGTGGTCAAGACTTCAATCTTCTCACCGAGCAGGGAAAACCACACGGCCACAATGCCAATGGAAACTCAGCACATCCCACAGAAGCTTCTGCTGGGCCTACTGCTTGGTCTCTTCGAGCTTTCGCCTTTATTCTCAGAAGTCCTGCGTCTTTGTCCTGCGCCAACACATAGCCCGCCAACACATGGGTACACATGTGTAGCCCCGAGCTTTTTGTTAGCAGTCAAACAGCTCGCCGTTTTGGCGGTACATCCGTTGTGGCTGCATTCAACAAAAAATGGGTAGTACTTATCCCGATTCATGCTTGGTTTCCCTCTTAAAAAGAAAGTATGGAAGAGGCATAAGTACTTATCCACCTACAGGTAGTCCCAGTTACTAAAGTTCGCATTGGATGCTGAAAGGGTTCATCGACCTATGCCCAAGCCTGAAACAAAAGCTATGCGGCCTACGCTGCCTATGCTCTCCGCTGCAGCTAGTCCTGGGGTTCTTGTTGGTGTTAGCAACAGCCTCTGCAAATCTGGGGGGCATCACTATTCAGAACAACTCAGCACTGGCCAATATGCACTGGCCGATTATGCACCGTGGCTCAAGCCGAAATCTCAAGCCCCCAAAGGGATTGGAGGCGTCCCCGAAGTCAAAATGTTGTTGTGCCACTGACCAATCATCCACTTGAGCCCAATAAACCACAAGCGCAATGCATCATCCACAATCCTGTTTTCCAACTCGTTTCATCCACATAAACTGCAGAAAACTTCACCAACTTCACCCACGACTCAAGCAGTTTCCCCCTGAAAGGTGGCTCCTTTGGTGCCCAGCAACTCACCCCGGATGGGCGCCCCAGGAGGCGACATGTCGCTCCTCATGAGGACCGTCCAAGACCTCCAGCAGCTCACCCACATCCACCTTTCGCACCAAGGCGCTTCCCGTGGATAAGCTGCTCTGCATCGCCTCAGTTGCTGCGCAACCGTGATTTCGACACTGGGGGAGTGATGCTTCCAATGGGGGGTGCCTCAAGTCATAGGGAAACCCAAAGTTATGGTTGGTTGATTTCTGCAAATGGTTGATAAACTGGATGATGATGGGGGGGGTATGACTTGAGAAACCATCAGTTGTGTTTTTTGAGTTTGGTCCATGAATCCTTGGATGCGCTTGGAAGTCATGCTTGGGATCATGCTTAAAAAAATGGTGTATCCAAAATGTCCTCCTGGAGTGGATGAGATTCCAAAGTGTTCAAGCTGCTTTCCGTGCCATGGGTCATGGATGTCGCTTGCCGTGCCAAATGGCGTTGATGGTACTGCCGATGCAGACTCAAGACCTGTTCTTCTTCGCGCTATACCCTACCATGGGTTAGTTCTAACCCCTGGCATTAGTTGGTCGCACGCCGCTACCAGTTGCTCATCCCATGATTGCTCCTGGGCTCAACATGCAAGATGGCTTGCCTTTTGCTTCCAGCTGCCATGAAATAGTAAGTAACCAACCCCAAACAACAATGGTAGAAACCAACTCGTTACTTTCATGGGAACTGGAAGCATAGGGCTGTGTATCAACTCCAATTACACTATCTTGGAATGCCTTCAGCACTCATTCTGCCTATATACCCTGCGAATTCATCTCAGTTGTCGCAGTTGCTGCCATTGGTGGCTGTATCTCGGCCCGCCCAAATCCAGATCTTGTCTCTACTGACGCCTGACGTACCCACACAATGCCGCCCAATAATGGATTCAAGCCGCCAAAAGTATCGGCCCCGAGGGTGCAGTCAAACAGTGAAATCAAAAAAGTGTTCCTCTGTGGTTTGTGAAACATATGAATGGGTCCATAAATTAGACCCTCACACTGGTGGTTTTGCTGTACCAAAAAAATCTTTTTTGGGTGGTTTGGAAACAAAATGAAGTCTATAATCCAATCCATAACCATAATCTTCACCTGGGGGGGGGGCAAAATCAATGGATTTGCTCAGGATGTGGCAACCCTCCTGGTTGCTTGAGGGAATTCCCCCATCAATCACCAAGTTGTAGATCCCCCATGTTTTCCATCGCTGGTAATGGTGAAGCCCGACGCGAAACCAGGGAGCCCCATCTTGGCAGCTGGCAGTTTCTTCCTTGCAGATGTAGCTGGGATACCATCTCTTCAGCCTCCGCAGCAAGGCTCACTTGGGGGCCAAGGTACGTTCACCCCTGTGGTAGAAATCGCTCCAGCCAACTTGGCGAAGGGGAGTGATTCATTAAGCTAACTTGGTATAGCTTGTTATAGCTTGTTATAGCTACAAATCACCTATACCTTACCTGGCTGGGACAGTTGTGTAATGTTGACAGGTTGCCGTCGGCGGGTGGCAAATACCCCATGAGTTGTGCTCAAGGATAACCAGTCTTACCTGATGAGTTGGATATTGCCATGTGGGCCCTGACCAGCTTTTCGTTGGTTTACAACTGAACTGGCCGAGGTAAACTACCAGTTGTAATCCAACTTATCAGAAGTGCTCGTGACCCTGTTTCGCCGCGTCTACGATGGAACTTGCGTCTTGGAACTCGCTGCACCCCTGAAGCACTTGTGAAGCGATGAGAAAACTACGGATACCAACGGATCTTGGATCATCAACCTTCCTGGATAGACCTGGGGCCCACCAGCTTCACCACGCCGTCGTGTGAACAGGGGCACCGTTGTCGTGGTGGAGCTCTGGGAACACAACTGGGTCTCCAGGTCTCCCACATGGCAAGCTAGCGACAATTGGGGATTTCAAAAAAAAGCGCCCCCCCCCCCCCCCCAAAAAAAAAAAAAAGAAATGGTTGATTTTTTGCTGAGTAACTAATATTGTTTAGGGGAAGCCTATTTCGAGAAACACCCAAATGGGAAGATGAAGAATCCAACGGTGTGACTACAGTTAGACTATTCTGTTCTATTCCGGTCATGAAAATGGGATGTGAAGAGCCAGGGTTACGGTGGTTTGACTCACAACATCTCACAACCACACTAACCACGGTGAAACCGAACTTTCGAATAGAGGATATACATCCAATTCAGGTGACAATCATGCTTGGATGGTTTGGAGGCTGCACCACATCCCCATCAAGAGTCCTCATAATCCAATGACTCCAAGTTCAACTACCAATGCCAACCACTGCCACCGATTGTGACAAGCCATCATTGATAAAAGAGTCAACTCACAAGGTGGATAGTGAAAAGGAGAATAGGTGGTAAGGACTTTTTCCACGGAGTAGTCATTGGGAGAAGAGCACGAATAGGTGTGAACACTTGGTATATTCAGCCCATCCACGGGTCGAAACGGTCGCTGAAAACCAACGTTTGCAGGCTGAAAGGTCGCATGGTCCAGGCCGTCGTTGAAGTTTCAAGAGCATCAAACCGTCATTGAACCACCCTTTAACCATAGTCTAAGCACCACGCAACTATCATTGAAGCACGACTTAACCATCATTGAGCACCAGCATCGCGCCTCTTGGTGGTGCAGGTCACCCAACCCACTTGGCCGTCACTGATAGCTCGACCCTGGGATCAGCTGCTGATGTGGGGGAAGTAAGCGGAGGAAATAGGGCTGGCCATTCTGAGGGGATAGCAATTATTCCCATGCGATTGTACTATGGGTGTTGGGGAGATCATCTCTAACAACTCGGAATAGAAAAATGGTTAGTGATACCTCATGAGGCAGCACAGTGCTTGCTTCGCCGGGCAGGCGCTGATGACCGAAGTGTGAGGCTTAGTGATGGCTTATCATGGCACAACAATGGTTGATGATGGCCAATGACAACCTTTGACAGGTTGTGGTACCCCCTGGGGCCTGTCAACGTTGGTCAGTTCACTACGGTAAGTACCAAATATGCCATGATGTTTCTTTTTAACTATGAACTCAAATAAAATGGCTCGGTAACCAACCTATATAGCGAGTGGGTTCCACTCTGTAAAGCATCAGGGGAAAGCTTGTGCTGTTGCAGGCACTCGCATGATTCCCTATGACAAGTCATGAATGGTAGACAAACTCCCCTCTCAAATTCTGGGAGTGGCAACCAATCATTGCTTATATCATTCAGTCTTCATTATTCATCAAGTAACCACAGAATTGATCATCATAATTAGCAATTCATCAAGTAACCACAGAACTATTCATCAAGTAACCATTCATCATTCAATAATGACCATCATTAGCCTCTGTTGACTCTGTTAACTGTAAACCATTTTTCACCGGTCACACAAAGCACAGCTTTTAATCTAAGCGTTGCTGCGTCAAACTGTCAAGAAATGTCTCTTTTTTGCGGCTCGGCCCAAGAACTCACGTGCACACACCATGTAGTACGTAGAAACAACACCTAAATACCTATACTGGACATAGACATCCACATATACAAGACTAGTTGCATGTAGATCTATAGTATATAGTACATAGTACATAGTATATAGTATATAGTATATAGTATATAGTTTATAGTATATAGATACATAGTATATAGTATATAGTATATAGTTTATAGTATATAGATACATAGTATATAGTATATAGTATATAGTATATAGTATATGGTATATAGTATATAGTATATAGTATATAGTATATAGTATATAGTATATAGTACATAGTATATAGTAAATAGTATATAGATACATAGTATATAGTCATAGTATATGTATAGTCTATCATATCTATAATTCTCTACCGTTTCTTACCTACCCATCTACCCACACATTCCCACACCCAAAAAACGCGAAGCTTCCGCCTTCATCCGCTCCACAGGATCAGGCTGAAACTCCTTGGGCCCTTCAAGGACCTCGCGGGCGAACGCGGGCGCGTTCGCAATGCTGGTGCAGGGCGTTAGCGCCATGTTGCCGGTGCGACGCTTGGACCCAAGGATGAAGAACTAGAAAAACTGGGTGCAAATGGAGAAATCTCTGTGCGAAAATGGAGACGCTCCCTCGATTTTCTCAGTGTTGGCCAGAAGGACACCCTTCGAAACAATTTCCGACTTAGGACCTCTTGACAAGCTTAATGTTCCCTGCTAATTTCACCATACTCATGTTGTGAGTTCACCATCCTCAACACCACATCAGCGTCGCAAACAGTCACTAACGATGGTGAAAAGCCTTCACCAAAAGATGCCTGGAGTGCAGCCCGCCACAACGGTTACCAAGTTCAACCTGAAACTCGTAGACATAGTGAACTTGGTGGCGCAACTGGATCCCTTGCTGAAAGCTTAATTTTTAGAGGGCATAAAGCAGCAATCCCATGTTCAGCAGAGTGTTGCAAAAGTGTTTATTGGCTTGATGTTTTCGGGTTTTAGTATTTTTGGTATATGGTAAATCAAAGCAATCCCAAGAGACACTAAAACAATCTAAAACCCGAAGTTAGTGGCTGTAAGCCACCCAGCGAACCAAGCCATAACCGACCTAGGGACTGTGGTGACGAGTCCCCAGGGCCGTTTCAGCGGGTACCCACCGAAGCCACCACCTCTCCCCGTTGGGGACCTCAAAAGCCTCATCCTTCTCCAGCATTCGTAAGGTACCCGCGCCTGCAGCTATGCAGGAGGTGAAGTGATGGCTATTGATGGTTGGTTGATCACTAGTTGATTGATAGTTGATGGCTGGTTGATGGTTAGTTGATGGCTGGTTGATTGATAGTTGATGGTCAGTTGATTCTTAGTTGATTGTTAGTTGATGCTTGGTTGATCGCTAACAATGCAACACCGGTGAGTCATTTGAGGTATTTGGATGGTAGGAATGATCCCTGAGCTCTGTACAAGGTCACTAACAATGTAACACCGAACCATTGATCGCTGATCGTTCGTACTGGTTAACAGCTGCTACCTATGTATGGCTGGTGAGGTAACAACTGCGAAACATGTATGATAGTGAAGGATGTGATCGATGAATGCTGTTTAATTGAAGTACCTTATAGTTTATAGTCAACAGTGAATATGCTAAGTACGAAGGATTCTTTGGATATCCATTCAAAGAACCCCAACCGTCCTAAGCTTCACCTTTTGCCGTGAAGCCACACTTCATGGACACGCACAAGCACCAAATAATGGGAATGCACTGCAAATGCCAACGCTTGCACGTCAACTTGTGCAGAGCTTCTGCGATGCATGTCTGCACTTCATGAGAAAACGCCCGGGCAAAGCAAGAGAAAGAAGAATCCAACGGGGGCCAAGTCAACTTGAATTCCAACGAAAATAGTTTGAGAATCCCAACTGCCCAGGTTACACATAGCAAACCCTTGTTTCAATAGTTGTTTCACCATTCTGTCCCCTTGTTTAACCACCGGAACTCACCATGGCTTTTTGCATTGAGCTACCCCAGCTCAGTTCTCCCACACTCTTCTGCAAGGGTAAAGCCTGGCGCGGAAGCAAAGCCCGATGTGGCGGCTGGGGAGCTATCTATGTATGTACCCGTAGGTGCTTGTTGCGGCCATTTAGATGTGTATTAAGATAATTCTATATGCTCTCATAACTCACATTTACAGCGTTTGCTCATATCTATAGTGTTTGCTTAGTTGTGTATTCACATATGATTAGAATCACGTATGTTCAAGCTTTCAACTATCTATAGTAGTTGCAGTCACAGTATGGTGTTTTTCTGAAACAATTTCACCTAGAAAGTTCTCATGTTGTGTTTCCATACATAGTGCTTGAAGCTTGGAAAATCTCTTGGTCATCAGTCAACATCTGATGTCAACACCAAATCTGCCTCCAATCCGAATGGGATATGTTGGCTCCTGGGAAGAAGGCTTCCCAGCTAATATTGCCCGAGCATGGCCAAAATCTGTTCAATAATGGTCAACAGCCCGTCATGTCTTGATGCTGATACTTTAGGCGCTGCTTGGATGCCAAAATCCCCAGATCTGTTGGATTCCAAGCATCAATCAATCATGTCGCGACTGTGTCTCTTTGCATATCACAATCCTTCGTGAATTTGAGATGAGGCTGTTCATCGACAAACCCACCAACAACCATTAACGACCACTAAGAACCATCAACCAGATTCAACCAGTTGATAACCAGTTTATAATTATCTGATAATTCAATGGTTGAACGATAGCCAGCTACCAGATTGATGGGTTAGCTAATAAGTATAGTAGATGACTAAAGCCAGAACAGACGCAACTACTGATTGGAAGATTGAGCATGTAGCTTCCACAAGCTTACCTGGAAGTCCTGCAGTGCCAGACCCTCCCTGGCATACGGATTGGAAGATCAATTTCCGCGCTTGTAAGACCCTTTTGGTAGCTTCAAGCTTTTAGTTTGCATGGGAGTAACCAGCAGATTGAGCAGATTGATTCTGTGTTGCTGAACAACTTTCCGGTTAGTCACTCAAACGGCTCACTAACAATATCAGATCTTGACCGTCACGACCAGCTCACCAGCTCAACTAGTCAACCAGCTCATCAAGGAAGATGAGCCGTTTTCAAACATGATCAACCAGTACCAAGAAGCTCATTGCCAACCAATGACCACCACATGTTGTGTTTTTTAAGTTTCACTAGTATCTCAGTATCAACAACTTTAGAATCCACTGAAACCGCCAGGTATTCTAAGTTTCTTAGTCAACCATGTGGGTGTCTCTCAAGACAGGGGTACCCCCAGTTATCATCCTCTATTAAGCATTGATAGGCCAGGTCATAAGCCAACCTTTTGTTGCGTCTTCTATGGCTTAAGGACCACCCATGTCAACCACGTCGTACCTTGCTACATGAACCAGGTCCAGCTTGACATCAACAGCGCAGAAGCGCTCGACGAAGCTTGCCTCGCACATGACGCTGTAGATCTCAGTTTTCTCCTGCCAGCGACATGTGAACGCTTAAAATAGTGGTGGACCTGTTGTGGTAGTGGTGGTACTGGTGGTAGTGACGGGTGGTGGGTATAGGCCATCAAAAATGTGGTGGCAATGATGGATTATAGTGGTGAACCTGTTTTGGTGAACCATCGATGGGAGCAATGATGGGAGTACTGATGGGTAACGCTTACTAACAGTGGCCAACAGTGGTGAATCTAGGTCCTTAACAGTAGTTGACAAAGATGAATTCTTGCTTAATGATCATCTGTCATTTTTTTCATGGATAGTAGTGGTTAAACATGGTTGATAATTTCTAACAACTAGAGATGAACAAGCAATACTATGGTCAATAATGGTCAATAACAATCTGGATACTTCTAGTTAATAATGGTCAACAATGTGAGGTCCAAAAAAGGCATTTGCGGGTGTTTCGTTCTGAGACAAACATATCTGCGGCAAATGAATCACTTCCCCAGCAAAGTTGGCACAAAGCTCATCGTGGTGCCACCTGGGCTTGTCAGTAGCAGGAGTCTAACGTTAACCGATATCAACTTGCTAACCAAGCTTGACCAGTATCAATCGACCAATATCGGTCAATGCCAGCAATGAGTATGCATGACAAATAATTACCAACTTCCTATATATTGGTTTAATAGTTGGTGAACCTGATGGAGTCATGGTAAAACTTTGCCAACTCAACCCAGGGACAAATTGTGTAGAAGCCTAGCGCACAGTACCTGGTTGACATAAAGGTCCATAAGCATGAAGCTACTTAACATAAAGTTGGCACAGATTAGAAGATAATCAACAAATAATTCTGCTTGCTATATGGCTGTTACACTGTACCAACAAATGGTCGACCATATCATGTCTAGTAGAACTTGTTGAAATGCTAATTAGCTTTTTTGGTCGTTGGTTTATATGTTCCTAGTAATCAATTAATTAGAAATATGAAATAACAATGCTTTGGTGATTTATAGATGGCAACTACTACTACTACTAACTGTTATGGTAATTCCTGCAATGGTGATGGTAATGTGTGTGCCCAGATTGGGGCGTCTATTGCTGACTGTTGATGGTAATTCTTGCCGAAATTTACTTCGGCCGTACGAACTCACACACGAGGAGAAGGTTGCGTCCCAGGGATGCCACCACCAAGAGAACAATAAAAATCCAAAAATCTTCGATGGGGGGTTCTCATAATTGGAAACCGCAAGAATGGATGGTCTCCTGTTGAAAATACTGAATATCGGATGATTTGTGTTATCCCCATTTTAAGAACCACCAAATATCCAATCAAAGTATGATAGTAATTTATTGATCATCAGAATGAGAACCATCACCAATTGTTCATAATACTCAGAGTCGCAACCACAACAGCAAAAAACACTCAGAATATATCAGAATCTATGAATGATGTCTAGTTGCTATTTGAACCACCCCTATAAAAAAACGTGAGTCAAGCAACCATTTCTGAATAGTTCGTAGGGTAAAACAAAAAAATGTCAATCAAACCAACCAGCCGTGCCAGCCACCTCTCCACACCGTACGCCGCAGGCGCCGCAGGCGCGGCCCCACCTCGGCGTACACTGTGCCAGCATTGCCCATGGTGGTGATCCAACCCTCCAATTTGTCCTGGTGCGAGGGAAGAATGGCAGCCATGACTCGGGAACCTCTGTGGAAGTCGTCATGGCTGGTTTGGTACTAGAAATGACGAATAATGGTAGGGGATATAGCAACTAGAATGGATGGTTTATTGCTATAGATAGTTCATATTGGATGATTTGGGGGTAGCGTACTGCAAATGACGAATAAACCGGATGATTTGGTGGTTTCTCAAGCCATGGGGGACCCAAAAGTTATGGTTGGTGTTTATTACTATAAATGACTAGTAAACTGGATGATTTGGGGGTACCCCTATGGCTTGAAAAACCCTCATTTAGGGGTAGTCTATGAGAATAGAAACACCCCTATAAATGACTCTAATAGTAGGGGATATAGCAACTAGAATGGATGGTTTACTGCTATAAATGGCTAATATTGGATGATTTGGGCCTATTTTAAGACCCAAATGCCCCGAGTAGCGAGACTCCCAATGAGAACGGACAAGAATAAGGGAAATCACCGATAGTACTGAGAGATCCAGTGACTGTTGTGGTTGACAGTCCTTCATGGTTTACTGTAGAATCCTCTGCAGTACCCTTTGTTAAGCCTCACGACTCCACATCCCTTCCAGTCTTTGCTACGTACCCTGAGCCATTGGAAGAAGCAGACATCCCAAGGACCACGGCAACAGACAGCCAGAGCTGTAGGAAACTAACGGCTGGTTGGAAATTTCGCGTCATTTTTTGTTGAGATCTATCCACCAACAAGCAGGTGGTTTGCCAGCTCGCCACAGTCATCTACCTCAGGGCATTGAAGCACATGAACCATTCCCAAGCACTATGCTGCAACCGATATCAAACCACTCTTTACCGAAATCACCCATCATCAACCACTGACAAACACAATAAGCCATCATTAACCACCAACAACCATCATGCATGGCAAAAACCATCATGAAATATCATCAAACTTCATGAAATATCATGAACCATGAAGATCCTTAAACACAAACAACCCCTGGCACAGCCGGGCCGCAGCGCACCTTAATGAAGTGCGCCTTCAGTCGAGTCACTCCGGAGTCCTGCCCGGGGATCGCGTGGTGTCAGCTGCAGCTGCGGGAAGCCAGGGACCCCGGTTTCAACGTGGCAGAAATCGCCATGGTGAATGGTGAATGATGGGGGTTCAATGAATTGTTTTATGGTGGTTTAATGAATGGTACAAGGGCATAAGGGTGGTGAATTAGGATTTACCGATGGTGAATGGCCAGGTTGGTTCTCCACCTATAACGGGTAGGTATCTGCCTTTCGCCTTTTCTTTCGCGGTGAATGACCTAACAGCCAGGGCATGTCAAACAAAGCCATAATAAGCGTTGCAAAACTCATCGTAGAATGGTTGACCATGGTGATCTTCGGTGAGTATGTAACCTGAGGAATACTTCCAGTACAACCAGCAAGAGAAACGCACCTTGGTAGTGCACATATCAACTTACACGAACACCATACCGGACCATGCCTGCTCAATTGTTGCTCGATTGATGAATCAATCTTTGCTGATGAATGATGGTAACAAAATGGGACGTATCGACCAACAACAAGCGGCCATCTGTGGTCATTATTGAGCGTATGTGACCACTATCTTCAACGTCAGCCATCGTCAGCAACTAAATCAAGCTACATCCGCTAGCATATCAAAATAATCGTTGATGGCATCCCCTCTCATAGCGTAACATCGCATCCCCTGACTCCATTCGTTGCGGCTACCCTCTGGTAACCTGGCAATGGAAAATCCACCGTAGAAAGCCAGCGGTTTCCCAGGCTTTCCCAGGTCAGCTTCAGATTTCACCCTTGCGGTGCCCCGCGCCTTGTCGATTTCGGGGCCTTCGAGTAATCGCAACATTTCACCCACTTCCATCTTTCTGAGCACCTTCGGTCAGCGAACCAGACGTGCTTCACATAGGAGATTGGCTAACAAATAAATGTATATGTATATACATATACACACATATTCATTTATAGTTAAATGCACGTATATACATATGCATACAGTGTATTCTAGGGGATCGTAGCCAACAAGAATAGGAAATATGTAGAATATGACACTGGATGACGGGTAAGGACCGGCAATGAAGGGCAAGCCAAGAAGGGTTCACCAACAAACATGGCTGCTGTACGGTTAATACATGGGACAAGGGACAATGATTCCCTAGCCTTCCAGTTACCATTATAGTAGGTAACCAGCTGGTTTCTACCATTGTTTTTGGGGTTTGGTTCCCCACTATAATGCTAACTGGAAGGGTAGGGATTGTCCATGAGAAGGTCAATGATACACGCAACTGTGGGTAATGATGGGTACAGAATAATCAGCAACCAACCAGCAGGGGATAAGGTAACTCAACCTCATGGAAATCTAGCAGACAAGATGCACGGGTTCACCAACAAGTATAGTTTAATGATGTTTAATGTATAGTTCAGCCGCAGTTTTGGTGAACATGTTCCCCCCAAAGTTGGATGTCCCAAGTTGCGAACTTCGCTCCCAAGACACATTTCATTTTCATATCAGTGAAGTCACTGGGTAGGTCGCAGTGCCACACCAGCCGCGCGGTGCCAGCTTGCCATAGTCAGCTGGGACGACAGCCGTTGTTGAGAACCCAGGGGCTAAGCACCACCAGGCACCGCCAGGCACCACCCCCCGCTGGCCTTGCACTCCTTGATGTTGGGTCCATCAGTGACGGCCACTCCGGTTTTGCAGCACCAAAACCTGGCTCCGCAAAATGCGAGCCGCACCCCTGCGAACTCGGGGCATCCACCGCCCCAACAACGCGGGGCCAATGGCCGACAGCATGATATGGATCCAGAGCTGGGGCTGCCTTGGGACAGGAAGAAAACCTTCCAAATGGTGCCATTTTTCAAGGGCACAAGCTCAACCAACGCTATGAAAAGAGTCATTTAATTAGACTGCCCCACCACTGTAGCTCAAGCAACCGGTGGAAGCCTTTGAAACAACGGACTTCTTGAGGCGATTTCCTTCACCGTTTGAAACAACGGGGATGGGTTCTTAAAAAAATTTGAGTCGAAGCGCACAGAGACCAGTCTTGGTCACGCATCCCCTTTGGATCAGAATGATTTGCAAACAAAAAAATGTGCTTACCTGGTTCGTGTTTACTATTCACTATTTTGGCTGATATTCACGAATATTGCAATCATATTCTACAGCTATCAATTGTGCCTAATCAGTCATTCACCATGAATTTACCCCTATATGAACTGTCAACAATCAATAACTATGACTACGAACTGTTAACTGATGGTTATTAACCCATAATTTACATGCTTAAGCTAACTTATGCTTAAGTCATGGGCTACAATACAATAATAGCTAACAATTAATAACCCATAATAACCCCATGACTTAAGCATTGTTGATCCAACCCATGGGATCCTGGTGAACACGAAGCTCTGCACGCGCAACGTGCGCGCGCCTCTGTTGTCCGGCTTGTGCTTGCACTTCGCTGCCCGAGCTCAGAGTGACCCACCCTTCCAGCTGATCCTGAGCTGGGCCGAAAAAAATCTGAAGAGAGATGTGTGAAAATCTAAAAGTCAGTGGAAATTTAGAAATCTATCATGAAAATCTTGAAATCAATTATATTCCGAACAGAAATCATAACAAAATCATACAAAATCCATGGAAATCTCAGAAATCTATTCAAATGGAATCTAGAAATCTCTTCATCGAAATCTGAAATTATATATTTCAACCGGAAATCTTGAGAAAATCCAGAAATCTGACACCTCAGACTGTAGATGACCTATCTCAAACTTTCGCAAGGCACCAGCTGTGCCAAGGGCAGCTGTGCCCAGCCTTGATGGTCCTGCATCGCACCCTGGTTACGGCTTCGCGAAGGTCCTGTTGAAAGCAGCCGCGGCCACATGGCAGCCGTGGTCGAGCCACGCGGCTCGTACCATGACAACTGGTTGGTGGTTGAACCAGCCCTAGGGGGTTGACATTGTCAACCGTTAACCATTTTATATGGTTAACCCCTGGGGTTAAGGGTTGATAATGGTGATGCTGTTGGTTAATGATCATTGACTTTATATGGTAATAATGGTTGATAAATGTTGATAATGATCATTGAATGGTTGGTGGTTGAACCACCCCAAACTGACAAACATGCTTGTCAACCAACCATTTGTTAATAAATACTAGGGAAAATAAAAAATGTTCAAAACCACCAACCAAACAAAGTAATGAACTGCTGTGCAAAATTGTGCGCACATTCATCTACTAAAGCATTTCTTTTAGTTCTTCGCCTAAAGAAAAACTCTCACAAAGCCAACTTGAGATCTGGCCCGAGATTATCTGCCCCAACCTCCAAGAGCTCTCGGAAGTGTCTCCCTACACCAAACCGCGAGTCCTCTTTCAGATGCTTGGAAACACTCACGACCAGTCATGATGACCCGGATCTAAACCCCTTGAAATCACCATAGAATCTCTAAGGACCGGGTCTGATATATCCATTTTCTGAGACCAACAAGCAGGCGTTGCATCTTCACCCGGTTACTGGAGCGCCCATCAGTTCTCTAACCCTGGGTTGTTATGGCCAACAGATCACAAATCCCCTTCTACTGTGGCTTCCTAATCTGCAACGACTTTCGCACAACACGTTTTTCAATGGGCGAAAATCAGCACGTTGATTCAAAAAATCACAATACCGATACTTTCATGCCTTCAAAAATCAGAGTGCAAACAGAACGAGGCAATCTCACCCGATCCAGGCTTCTTTGATTGAAGTGCAATCCAAAAGTCAAAGTTTTCAGGTTGCTTGGCAAGGTGACTCGATCCAGGCTTTGATTGAAGAAGTATCCAAAAGTCAAAGTTTGCAGGTTGCTTGGCAAGGTCACCCGATCCAGGCTTTGACTGAAGAAGTACCCAAAAGTCAAAGTTTGCAGGTTGCTTGGCAAGGTCACCCGATCCAGGCTTTGACTGAAGAAGTACCCAAAAGTCAAAGTTTGCAGGTTGCTTGGCAAGGTCACCCGATCCAGGCTTTGATTGAACTCACAACCGAAAGTCAAAGTTTCCAGGTTGCTCGGCAAGGTCACCTGATCCAGGATTTGATTGAAGTGGTACCCAAAAGTCAAAGTTTGCAGGGTGCTTGGCAAGGTCACCCGATCTAGCCTTCGATTGAAATCACCACAAAAAGTCAAAGTTTGCAGGTTGCTTGGCAAGGTCACCCGATCTAGGCTTTGATCGAACTTCTGACCGAAAGTCAGAGTTTGCAGGTTGCTCGGCAAGGTTACCTGATCCAGGATTTGATTGAAGTAGTACCCAAAAGTCAAAGTTTGCAGGATGTTTGGCAAAGTCACCCGATCCAGGCTTTGGTTAAAGCAGGTGCCAAAACTCAAAGTTTGCAGGTTGCTTGGCAAGGTCACCCGATCCAGGCTTTGATTGAATTTGTCACCGAAAGACAAAGCTTGCAGCTTGCTCGGCAAGGTCACCCAATCCAGGCTTTGGTTGAACTCACAACCAAACGTCAAGCTTTGCAGGTTTCTCGGTAAGGTCACCCGATCTAGGCTTTGATTGAACTTCTCACCGAAAGTCAAAGTTTGAAGGTTGCTCGGCAAAGTCGCCTGATCAAGGCTTTGATTGAACTTCTCACTGAAAGTCAAAGTTTGCAGGTTGCTTGGCAAGGACACCCGATCCAGTATTGCACTGAAACTAGTCAAAGTTTTCAAGTTGCTAGGAAAGGTCACCCGATCGAGGCTTTGACTGAAGCGTATTCCAAAAGTCAAAATGTGCAGGTTGCTTGGCAAGGTCACCCGATCCAGGCTTTGATCAAACTTCTCACCGAAAGTCAAAGTTCGAAGGATGTTTGGCAAAGTGACCTGATGCAGGCTTTGGTTAAAGCAGGTGCCAAAACTCAAAGTGTGCAGGTTGCTTGGCAAGGTCACCCGATCCAGGCTTTGATCAAACTTCTCACCGAAAGTCAAAGTTCGAAGGATGTTTGGCAAAGTCACCTGATCCAGGCTTTGGTTAAAGCAGGTGCCAAAACTCAAAGTGTGCAGGTTGCTTGGCAAGGTGACTCGATCCAGGCTTTGATTGAACATAGCGCCCAAAGTCAAGGTTAGCAAGTTGCTCGGCAAGGTCACCCGATCCAGGCTTTCATTGAAGAAGTACCCAAAAGTCAAAGTTTGCAAGGTTCTCGGCAAGGTCACCCGATCCAGCCTTTGATTGAAGTTGTCACCGAAAGTCAGAGTTTGCAGGTTGTTTGGCAAGGTCACCCGATCCAGGCTTTGATTGAACTTCTGACCGAAAGTCAAGGTTTGCAGGTTGCTCGGCAAGGTTACCCGATCCAGGCATTGATTGAAAGCATACGCAAGAGTCAAAGTTTGCAAGTTGCTCGGCAAGGTTGCTTGATCCAGGCTTTGCTCGAAGTTTGCGCCAAGAATCAAGGTGTCGAGGGTCTTGGGAAGATTTTGCAAGCAACGAGTGGACTCTGGATATGCGATCTGCGTTATCCCTTGCAACGCGGACTCTTCCTCGGCAACTGGCAACCCTTTCACGCATCTCAGTGCAGCAAGTAGATCGGTAGGAATATAGGTGCAGGACAATATTGTAGATTTTCCAGCGATGCCTTGCTCTTGTAATGTCTGATTCAGCACCAGCGGCGAGGAATGGTGGTGGAGAGCAAGCCTTGCTCCTCGCTTTGGCAACAGTTCTCTCTGAACCATCTTAACCACCTCACTTCCCCATGTGGAAGGGCAAACGCTCAAGGTGCATTCTTCACCATTCAAACAATTGACATGGAGTTCAATCAGCTGTGCATCGTCACCCGATGGTGCCTGATTGTGCCACATCACCAGAAATCACGAACCCCTTTGGGTTGTGCTCACTGCTGAAGCGCAGAGTCTCCCACGAATGGTACACTCGCAACCAGAGGTAGAATCAGCTTAGAACGGGGCAACTCAAGGCTTCGAGATCAAAACCTCACAGCATGGACTACCCTGATGACCTCCATTGATGGTCATCCATGATTTCACTGACATGCGTATCATCCACACTATCGGAACCATCAGCAAACACAATGGTCCTGACTGGGTTCTGTTCAAAACCACCTAAACAAAGAGTTGCAAATAGAGATCCATCTGAGTCTGCAAATGTTTCAATGTTGAACATATCTGGACGTGCCCTATGTGCCCCTTCCGAACAGCTATTGGTTTGTTCAAGCCAGTCACTATTTGTTGCAAGGTTGCTGATAAGCACTTGCATGAATCAGTGGCCAAAATTCCTGGATTTCCTCAAGCCAGATCTGGTTCTTTCTGGGGCGAATCTGCCAAACATCATGGTTCCCTAGAACAGAACGATAGACTTTGGCAGATGAATTCTCACGGTCTCCCCATGCCTGGAGATGAGTTTAAACCACAAAAGCCACGAGGAACGACTTCGAACATCAATCAGTGAATCATGGTTTTTGTGGTTTTAAAAAAATTGAATCATGATATTGAATGGCTTTTGTGAATCATGATAGTGAATGGTTTTTTTGGTTGAACAATCAGTGAATCTTTTGTGGAACAGTGAACCGCTATCAATCAGTTCTGGCTGATTCAACCCCCTCATTCATGCCCCATATTCTGACCACCCAATCAACTAACACGTCCCTTCTTCATCACTATAAGCGAAACTAGAACTCTCATTATCCAAATATCTTCTTGTGAACCCATCATCAACCACTCTAAAACCTTCAGCCATCAACAACATATCCATCATGTAGCAATCGTGACCATTGTAGACAATGGTAGACCATCATTCAGGCTACCCTAAGTATACAATGTTTTGTACTTTTGCATTATCATGTCAGCATACTTCAACCACATGTTGATCATCATGGAAACATGATTCACCCATCGTTTAACCATCGTGCAACCACTATTTAACCTTGATTTACCATCATTTAAGCGTTAATTTACCATCATTGACACCAAAAACATGATGTTTCGAAGAAGGTGACCACGGGCATTAACGATAGATCCTTTTGTTCACAATCCGCCATCATGTCAACTAATCTATATGTAGGTTCATCTTCAACAAACAAACAAGTAATCATCAACAATAAAGTATCGGTCAGGGTTGACATTGGGTCTGATTATTTGTTCACCCAGTGATTTATAAACCCAACACCACTAATTAATAGGTTCACAATCGAAAAACTCGTTTTTCACATGATTATTAGGTTCTTGATAGGTTATTGATATTAACAAAACCCTTGATTAATAGGTTGTTTATAGGTTTGCACATGAAAATCTGGTGATTTTCCATCCCATTTTTCGGGTGGATCGATTCGGACCAAATTCGTGTGTCGATTCCATGATGCTCGGCCATCTCGGCTGTGGGCCGCAACGCGCTTGCACCAACTTTGAGGTGTTCCGTACTCACATATGGTGATTTTTTAAAATGAGGAACCCCAAAAATGGGTGGTTCATTACCATAAATGGTTAATAAAGGATGATTACCCCTATTTTTTAGAAACTACCATATGGATGTATGTGCATGCGCACTTGGATCGTATGTATACATATATATGCATATATAAATATAAATGTATATATACGTACGTGTTTGAAAACATATAACTTCATTTACAATATTGAAAAGCAAACAGATGCTGTCTTGTTTTGAAATCAGCACACACACATATATATATATGTATTTTTATACACACACATATATGTATGTTCTGCGTGGGTATGTATGTAACAAGATAACATATACATATCAAGATGCATAGTTATACTGATTTGTTTATTCATTCAGTTGGTTATATGAATAAATTAGGGTGTTCTCAAACTAGGGAACCCCGCAGCTATCATCATTGATAGCAATAAACCAATCATTGTAGTTGGTATATCCTCCAGTATCGCTTATAATCCCCCTTTATGAGCTATTCTTAACCATGAATAAATCATCCACAGCCTGTGGGTCCCCAAACTGGTTTTAGAACCATATAGTAGCTCCTCAGCCATCATTGTTGGTTATCCCCTGTTACTAACCACTATTCATGTTTATATAACCTTTAAAAAACAACGTGAAGACCCGACAAAACCATGTAAATTGGTTCATAACGTTTATATACCATGAAAAAATATAAAATCCCTAAAACACCATATAAATGGTTTCATAAACCTCTAAAAATCTCTATAAACCACCGAAAACACCGCTATGACGACAGAGCGGAAACTAGCGCCTCACAATTGGCCTGGAGCCCAGCAGGCAGCAGCGCAGCAGCCCCCGTCCTGCCGTGGACCTTCCAGAATCTCGAGGACTTCGTCCATCTGTGCGGCGCTTGGTAGCAGAGTGATGAACATAGTAATGGTGATGATAATCAATGCTTAATAGTGGTTAATAATGCTTAATAGTATTAGTAAACATGATCAATGTTGACATTATCAATAGTAGTAGTGGGTAATAGATAATAATTAATAGTTAGGTGGTTAATAGGTGGTTCATTAACAACTAATAGTGGTAATCGGTGGTGAATAACTAATAACTAATGGTGGTGAACTATCATGATAAATAACCAAATTAATAGTAGTGATTAATCAATGGTGGTGATTACTATTGGTGTTCAAAACTATAATGATAAAGAAGAATAGAAATCATCAGTATAGTAGTAAATAATGTTCATCATAGTTTACTACTGTTAACCATAGTAATAGTAATAGTGATGAACATAATACTGGTCATACGGGAATTGACCAACGGTAGTTAATAGTGACAAGTATGGTTAGCCAACCGCTATCATAGTCACTATTACTGGTTGGCCATAGTAATGATAATAGTAGCGGTAAACATTAATAATGGGCAAATGGTAATGGCGATTTATAATATTTATAAACATTATCAGTGTTAACTTTACCGTGAATACTAATATCACGATTGGTTAACATTAATAGTGGCACACAACTATTCTTAGTAAAAATGGTAATAATATTACTATTACTATCACTATCACTATTCGTTGAAACTAATGATGGTAATAATATTCGAAATGAAATTATTAAGGGTTAATGAATAAAAGTACTATATTAATAATTGTTTTAATAGCGGTTAATAATAATATTACATTACCACCAATAATATTTATAGTACTAATACAAATAATCACAAATAGTCTTATTATAGTGGTACGCTTATTGATAACAGCACTAGCGGTAATAATATGGTATCAATAATTATTGCTATAGTAGTAACAGTGGTTGGTAATATCATTAATTATTAGTAACAATGCTAGTCTTAGCGGTGAATAATGTTAATAATAATAATGTTTAATAATGAATGATCGTTATAAGGTTAATAGTATGGTTAAGAATATCGTTAATATATGTTACGAAGAAAAAAATATGTTAATCATATTATGTTAAAGGCGCTTGTTATTGCGGTATACTATCAATAATTGGTGGTAATGGTATGGTATGAATGGTTTTAAGTACGGTCATACCGATCACCAGACGGCAATTCAACCATGGCAACTGATAAAGACAGCAACAATCAGGTTCGCTGGTTGGGAAATCATATGGGGGGGTTCTTAAGACATAGGCGACCCCCAAAGTTATGGTTGGCTTATTACTATGATTAATTATCTGGTTAATATGGGATGATAATTGGGGGTACCTTCACATGAACTGTGACTGGTATTCCCAGTCACCACCCCGGTGATTCCAAGACGAACTGAGGTGTTTTTTTCACACCCCACAACCAACAAACCAGCACGGATGGTTGAATGGCCGCCGGAATGACATTGAAGGAATGCGTGAGGTCAAAAAACTGACATTCGCAAAGCAGCCAACTAGGATGGTGGATAAGGATCACCCAAATACTCCATGCATGGTACGTTGATCTATACCATTCAGGTGATAAATAGTGATAAATATCATATTCCACTTGTAGTTATTTACCCAAGTACTATGATTTATATACTTTATACTTCCATTTAGGATAAACTACAAACATACCAGCACCATGGAGTATGCGGGTCACTGCTCCGCCCAGAAAGCGCGAGCCAAACCGTGGCGCCACGCGCGTTTGCGCGCGGCATCCACGTCACGTTCCATCGCCGGCTGCCACGTTCCGTTTCACGCGAGAACTTCGACGTGCAAAGACACGCGAACGTCAACATCAGGTGATCTTTCATGTGATTCGTGTGACATAGTCATGACTGCTACCGATCTTGGATTCCGAAGACAATTCTTGATGGCTATGTTATCCTATTTCGATCCCACTAGACACTTGGATGACCAATGAAGCCCTTAATGGTTTACAACAATCAACGTCCATCAACATCCATCACCATCCATCAACATTCATCAACATCCATGAGAATCCATCACCATCCATCAACATCCACTACCATCCAGCAACATCCATCAACATCCATCAACAGTTTGGGGAAAATGTTACCCTGATTTCTGGCCAAACAGTGTCGCCAGATTGTCAGGATGGGTCATCCACCTCTTGGAGAGGAGTGGGTTGATGAGGTTTTCTCAAAATGGCGGAACCAAACAACAGGCCTATGGTTACGCGAGTGGTTGGTGGTTTCTCATGCCAGTCGGGTATCAAAAACTGGTTGGCTTATTACTGTCAATGACTAATATTGGATGATTGAGCAGTACCCCTATTTTGAGCAACACCCAATCAATTCAAATGATTCGAACATTCCTTCAACACAAACGGTTGACCTCATTGAACTTCACATTCTGCACGGCGTCAATGTTGTCGATGTTCATACAGACATGATTTGATTGTAAGCACATTTGGTGGTTTCTCAAAATAGGGGTACCCCTAAATCATCCATTAATAGTCATTTATAGTAGTAAACCAACCATTTTTTGGGGTCCCCTATTTTGAGAAACCACCATTTCTCACAAACAACACACCATTCACAAACACTTTGGTAATCATGGTCACTATTGACCCGCCTGAACATCATTATTCATCATTTTTATGTGTTGTGATTTGCCATTATCACTATTAATTCCTATTAAGCTTCATATGTGGATGATTCATCCCACCCAAACCTGTAGACCTCTGACGGGGGCCGCTCCTTCAAGGTTCGGATGGGCGCTTCACCGGTGGACCTGGGGGATCGTTGCGTCGACGCGAACCCCCATGGTTGCATGGTTGCGCTCTTGGATGGCGCGTGGCCAGGCTCACCGGCTTCACTATGGTTCAGAAGCTAGAGATATAGTGGTTAAATGTGGTCAATAAGCATATATTATTGCCTATAGGTCAAAGGTGATATAACCTCTGACAATAGTTTGTTGTAGTGGATTTAATAAGCATACTAGTATCTATGTTCAAAAAATATCGATGTTTTGTGTTGTAGTGTCAAATAGATGTTGTCAAGATAGGTCGAATAAGCCGCATCAATGACTAATAGGTATCCATTAGCTAATTGAAGCATACTTATATTTTTTTTGTTGAAAAGCTTCAATTAGATCAATGCATTTGTTCTCCAGCCGCTCCAACAATCCAACAACTCGACTAGTTTGGCAATGAGATGCGAGCTACACGAGCCCTTAGCCACATCTTTTGGCGATGGTTGGTCCCTCTAGGAGCCCTGCAAGTGGCAACTGAGAAACTCTCAGTTGCTGGTGCAGTGTACAGTCCAGTGTCCTATTAATCAGGATGACAAGGGTCTCCTGCAAAAATGGCAGTATAAGTTTAAGCCTGGAATCGTGATCGGTGGACAAGAAGACCTGATCTCCTGTGAGGATTCATTGTAGTTCCGTATATCAACACTATATCTATATCCATCTATCATGGGTCAAAACTCGTAGGAGTGGAAAAACAGAACAGCTAACAACATGTTCACCGAATCCTTGTGGAGCAAAATGGTAGTGACCCACCACTATATCTTCATGCTCAATCATGTGATTGCTGCTGGATAATTGCACTTTTCATACTAATAAGTTTAGTGCGTTTGTGCACTATCTATACCATTCAAATATCTGTTCATAAATATAGATATAGAAATATATGTACATTCAAATCTATAAAGTTCAAATAAATTGCATCCAAATCGTATACGATCGCAATTCTATGCAAGTATAATCAGGTGTAGTCAAGTATTGCTGGTCATCCCCAATGATCAACCATTATTAATCGCTATCCGACCCCTATAGAATCCCATAAAACCACTGTATCCCCTATGATGAACCCTTATAAAACCCTATATCCCCTATTTTCAAACCTTATAAAGCCCTATAAAACCACTATCTCCACTTGTCACTTCATGCTGTCAAGGCACTGAAAGCTCTTTTCCAGGGGCTGAGGCAACTGACACGACACAAAGGGCTTCGGCCGCTCCTGGCGCCGCAGTTCCACGCCATAGCGGAACCACAGGGACCCAGGGACCCGCGGGTGGCCTTGAGGAAAACGGAGCCCTGGTTGCCACTGAGACTGACCCTCAGCACAAGGGGCTGGTGGAGCAGCTGGTTGCAACTGGTTGCTGGTTTCGGTTGGTTTCTTCAAGCTTCTAGAATTAGCCCTGGAGCAGATTGTTGGGTTGGTTTTTGCGAGCAAAAAACATCTTGTTGCCCTACTTCTTTTTGGCCGGGGCATCTAACTCTCACAAGCATGCATACTGGCCTAACAGGACAGTTGAAGGATGGGGACAAGAGATTTGTAGTAGTTTCTGACCCTGCGGATATAATAGGTAACTGGTAACCATCCTCCTTGCAGTTGCGCGGTTACATGGTATAGAGGTAATCGGAAGGGCACCCATCTGTTGAACCATAAACAGACGCTGATTTACCATCAAAGAGTGTAACCAAAGTAATCATATCCAAATAAACCGCCATCAGTTTCGCCATAAATTGCCAGTGCTAGTGGTGGCTCCCATCAAATCACATACTACCATATGGTTGGTGGCCACCCAGCTCCGGGCACAGCTTACCCCTTCAACTAGGGATAGAACGGAAGCCTCACAGCTGGACCGACCAGCCTTGGTTCCCGCACCATCCCACGCTGTTGTCGCGCATGGCTCGTGCCCGTACACGTTCGATGCCTCAGCGAGGTCATGGCATGGTGGGATTCGACGCGTCCTGAGACCTGTCTCTGCCAGCATCCACCTGTGCTATGGTCATCTAAGCTATCTTGGGATTGTTCTTATTGATCAAGCTGAACCCCATAACCCCTCTATGAGCCATCCCCCAATGTTGAACCCATCACCAGTGCCGGTGGCTCAAGAATGACTGACATGAGGCGATCCACTTTCGAAATCTCTGCAGATCTCTGAGAGTTTTGTGCATCAAGAATTCCAATCTCCAAATCTCTGGTCTCAAAATGAGATCCTTCAGGTAGTAGCCCAAACTAAAGGTGTGATCTGTGACAAACTCCAACATGGCCATAGAAATCCCAGCTTCTTGGTTGGAGTTTACCTATATTGAAATCCCAAGATGAACCACAGTTGGGATTTCACCTATATTTTACCAATATGGTTCATCTTGGTTCACCTACGACGTTGCTGTTGCCAGGTTCGCTTCCCCAACAGTGCTGTGGTTCCTCGCCGGACTTCTGTTCGCTTCGAGGTCCATCTAGAACCTCCAGAACCTGCGACAGGAGCGATCCGCACGACTTCACCCACCAGGAAGGCACGACTTCACCGATCCGCATCCAATACAAAGTGGGCCACCACTGAACTAAGTTGGGCTATAACCCTTATAACTGGTAGTTACCTCTAGTTAGATTAGTTATAAACCAACTTATAGCTGTTGAACTGGAATCTCTGGAGACCTCTTCGTATCGCCCCCAACGAGACAATACTCGGTGTACCGAACTACTGCACGTGGGCACGCGGACTGATCCGACAAGAACACCTGAGGCAACATGAAGCAACCACCGCAACAACTGCATCAACAGTAAAGAGCAGAGCGAAGAAATTAAATCCTCTTGCAACACAGAGTATTGTAGCATTGTGCAGATGGTGATGGTTTGCGGCACCAACAACCCCCGCCTCTTCTGCTTGAAGCATGCGAATGGGTTTGCTGTTGGTGATCACCACATCGTGCGTCAGCGCGATATTCTTCTGACATTCCTAAGCAACTGGGCGGTGCATAGCGACTGGTGGTGGATGTGAACCAATTGCTATGAACGAATGATTTAACATTGAAGGTGATTGGTGGTGACTGGTGATTGGTGGTGATTGGTGGTGATTGGTGATGATTGGTGGTGATTGGTGATGATTGGTGGTCAGTGATTGGTCATACCCTGTGTTTCCAGTGAAGCCGGTTGCATCAAAGTGAAGGCTGCCGTGGCCCTTGTCGTCAGGAGCCGCTACGTACACTAATCATTTTAGAAACGATATTGTGCCTGTACATAGTAGCGATCATTGATCGTTATATTTCATTATTAAACATATCCACCATTCCTAACCATTCCATCAACCACTACCAATCATTCTCAAGAATTCCTAACCATTCCATCAACCACTACCAGTCATTATCAACCATTAACCACTATCCATTGACCATCATCAACCGTGCTACACTCGGGTTAATCGTGATTTCTCCCATGCGTTTCTTGTGTGGATCATTGGATCCGAGGCGCAAAGAACTGCTGAAACTTTCTGAGGAAGGTCCATCTGGAAACGACGCCCTCCTGCGCTGTAGCGTCGCTGCGCAGTTGGATGCTCCAATACGAGTCATGAAATGCTCATCTGGTTGGCGGTTGAACCACCCCTATGAAAAATATTAGTCAACCAACCGGCGCTCTTGATCCTTGGTCCCACCCAGCCCGAAAGCGAAGAGGGACCATCCTTCGTTGAAACAGGCATTCCCGTATTAGGAACGCCAAAACCTAAAGAAGCTTCCTTGCCCGTCGAACTCTCTGCTGTGCAATGGTTGCCTTCTGCTTGAGTACAGCAAACTTTTCACCGAAGCATCGCATATCTTCTGGCCAGAGTTCCAACACCTCATCTCCATGCAGTTGCGGCAATCCCGCCAATGTAGCTCCATGAGTTCGAACATATTCCTGGAGACACTCGCTCAGTTTGTTCTGACATCCAAACGACGGCCTGAGAGACATGCCATGCTGACGTATCTCAAATCCGTATAGCAGGAGGCTTCGAACTTTCAAGCGAGCAAAAGGTGGCGAGGTCGATTGCACCACCAGATTCTGGTATTGCGTAAGCACCTGTGACACCAAAGTTGCCTGCTCCTTCAGAGATGTCTTCCAAAGCAAGGCTTCAGCATGGGACCTCGGCTGCACGAGGTAAACTTCGCCATTCTCATAGACACGTGGTACCGGTAACCAGCAGCCCAGATGAATACAAACCGCCATGGCCACTTCCACCCAGCTTAAGCCCATCGGCCGCGGACCTGGAGACTCCAGAGCATCACATGGCCACTTGCAGTCCATCAACCATTGTTGCATAGCATGCATCACCTGTAGGCCCCAAGCAGAGGAATCCAGAGCGGTATCATCCATCACGGGGTCAGAATGCCAGCTGTCAGAAGTTTGCCAAGTCCTCACCTGGAGAAGTAACGGTGTGTGGTGCAACTCCGGAGCAGTCTCAGCAGTATCTGCAAAAGGTTGTTTCGCCCGAGCCACATTCAAATCCAGCAGATATCGAAAGATCGTATGGATCCGGGTCGCCTCCTCTTGATAGCTCTTCGCAAAACCATGAAGTTGCTCCCCCAAAGCAGGAAGCAAAGAGCGATTGGCCTCAACCGCTGCATCATTGGCTGCCTGATTGCCCAGCGCATGATAGGCAGGCAGGCATGCTGTCATCTTGTGAACATCTTGATGAGCTTTGACTTTCACAGTGGAATGCGTTTCTCTCAGGACCCCCCGCAATTGCTGAAGCAGGTCATAGTTCAAAAGCATTGGGCAGTCAGCTGAAGTCGGGTCAGCCTTCAAAGAATGAACCCATGCATCAGCATAAGAGCTATCCGTGTGAACCACCGCAGATGGAAAATGCCTAAACACCCAAATGATTGCAGAGAGTTCAGCCCTGTTAATGGTTTGGCGTCCTGGCAACCTACCGACAGCTATGGTTACCAAAGTATCCGGCATGGCTGAAATCGCCCAGTACCTGTGAACCCCATCACACCGCAACCGATCAGTAGGGCACAGGTCGGCTACCACGGCAAAACTGGCAAAACGTATGGCTGGTGTATCTTGAAAGAAACAACTACCATCCGTGTAGAACACAGGACATGCAGGGTGCACCGTATCACAAATACTTTGTATCATGGCAGGATCAATGGAAGGTGTTGGAACCAGTTTCAGCATACATGCACGAAAGTATGTCTCTGGGGACACTCGCAGAGTTGGCAATCGGCAGAGAGGGAAGCCATGCCCCAATGTGCTTTCGCTCTGTGTGTAAAACCAGCAAATGCTTCTGCCATTCATCCTGCAGCAAGAACAACAAGTCCTCATACGAAGACGTGAGTAAGTTAGCATCAACCCACTCATGCCCCAAGATATCACCGTGAACATTGCAGCTTAAGCCAAGCTTGGACAGATACTCTCGTAGCACCGATGCAGGTCCATCAACTCTGGAACTGCGGGACGCCTGGGCCACTATCTGAAGAAACCTATGCCTTTCGTGTGAGTCCACTTGAAACAGAAAACGACGTGCTTGGATCAAGGCTTGGACTATGACTTGCAAATGCGGGTCAAGAATACCATCAACCAGGTGCAAACAGATGGCCGAACTAGCAGACTTGTTATTCTCCCCAAGCAAAGCATTGACGACACACGTGCGTAAGTTAGCCAAGACATGTGCAGGAGCCACCACCAATTCGATTCCGAAGAATGCAGCTGGATAAATGGAGGCCTTAACCATATGGGTCTTCACCACCAAATCCCACGGTTCCCGTTGCAAGCTGGCAAGGCGTTGGCGGGCTTTATCAAACCGTTTTTGTTGCTGACCAAAAATCGCATGTGTCTTATAAGAGATCTGACTGCCCAGATCAACAGCAAACGACTTCACCTGCACAGCCGACCACCCTGTGTATTGTTGAAGGAGTCTCTGCAATGACCCAATACCAGTACCATCGGTGCTCCACAACCAGGTTTTGGCCCAGTCAATCTCTAACCCCATGAAGGAACAGAACTGAGTCGTCCGCTGCAATGTAGAGGAGTGGGTGGCCTCTTGTCCCCACCATGTCCAGTTGTCTGCAAATGCCGATGCTCTCACCGTGGGAGAGCCATCATAGATCAATGTCAACCAAGCCAAGCATACCATGACCATAGCCAGTACCGACATGGAATCCCCATCAGGACAGCCAGTGCTGCTCAAAGTCACATTGCTGTGGTACCCCTGCACAACCCAGAAACGACCAAGGGCCTGAATGGAGAGGTACCAGGTCTCAATGATTGAAGTCGGTATACCTATAGCAGTGAAAATGATCTTCATTCGCCGTCTGTTCCGCAGGTTGAAACACTTACGTAAATCCAGAGTCACCCCTTGCAAGGAATGATGATCGGCCTTGGCACACTCAAGCGCAAATTGTTGCTTGTAGATTGCAGTCAGTGCACCTTTTTTCGGTACCATTCCCACTATATCAGGGGGTAAATACGATGAGACATGATCCATAATGGAATGATAACTGACCTTGGACCAAATCCGATAGAGTGAACTCAAGATCGTGATTGGGCGAGAGTCACCACTGCTCAATTCGCCGTCATGCTTCGACAATGGCACTGTTCGCGCCACCATGGCCCAGTTAGGAAAACAAGGCTGTTGACGAATGATATGAAGAAGCTGCCACAACAACGTATCTGGGATCAATCGGAGTTCCGCAAAATAACATGCATCAATGCCAGGTGAACTTTTGGTTCGTGTCCTATGGATAGCTTTACGCCAGTTGCTCACCGTATGCGGATCACGCCAGCCTTCCCAGTTAAATTTCGGTAGCAGTCTCCACAACAATTGAAAAGTGGGATCATCGGTGGGTTCAGGCACTGCTTCATCCTCCGAAGGGTCTCGCAACCAAAACTGTGACCAGTACTTGGTAAGTTGACCTGCTACTTGGGACTCCTCAGTGTGATAAACTGATTGGGTGAGTTGACACGTGTCCTCCCATAATGGGGAACCGCATGGCAATTCTGTGACCACCACGGAGAGAGCATCAGCCGAATGGAAGGCTACAAGAAAGCCATTGACAAACAAAGGAGCATGTGCAACAAACTGGTCAGCATGATCCACCCAAAGTCGATATCGGCCTGGACCTTCCTGGACAGGGATAGCCTGCTCATCCAGGCGGGTAACAACCATGCGAAAAGCCGGAAGGCCCGGACCCCGAATTTTCGAAAATGCTTCAGTGGAAGATCCAGTATCAACATCTATCTTGTGGCGCATCTTGAGAACATCATAGTTCGCCAGCGAGTTTTGGGGCAATCTTTCAGCGCATGGGTTCAACAAATTCCGGAACTTGGACCTTTACCTTGGTATGTTCCTGATGAGGGGTGGTTGAATGATTTGCAGCAACACCTCAAGTTTGCACTTCCATTCTTGCTGAAAGTTATCAATCACTTTGCCAGTAGCAGAATCATAAGCTGAACGTCTCTTAAGTCGATGCTTCAAAGATTCAACCCTACGGAGTTGTTTCAGCAATCTGCGACTCTGAAAAGTCACTGGTTCTGTGGTCGGGGTGTAGTTCCCCTGTCGTGAATCCTTGCAAAGGGGAGTGGTTGGACACTGAACCCTTTTGGGTGGCTGGCACCTTCCACGACAGTTACGTGGTAACTTGGATGGCAGTTGAAACTCTGGTCGCTGCTGTGAATCCGTGTGCAGGGCTCGATCCACAATTGATTCAAGGTGTTGTCCCCAATCAGTAAGGTCCGAACAAACCCTACGTTCATCCAAAGGTAAAACCGCCTGTTCAAGATCTGCAGAGGTTAAGCCATATTGCAACCATGATGCAGGAAATCGAAATTTCGGTGTCAACACCAAGTGCTCAGGGACCTGAAGATCAAAGTAGACCGGGTGGTGTGCATCCAATGGAGAAAGAGAATCAACCTGTATATTACCCAAAAGTGCAGCAATCATCGGGTGTACGATAGCCGTGTCAGGGGTGGTAGCTCCTTTGCAAGTACACGGCATAGTGCTCCCTCTCTGCTGTTCATACAACTGCTGTAATGAGACATAACCCTTGTGTGCCAGTTGTGGGAAGACATCCAGGGTGTGAACATCAAGATTGAAGTCGCCCACAAACATAGCCGGCAGTGGCAACATCTCCATTTTGTCCAGTGCCTGTCGCATCAAGGCATTGGTGAGGTCTCTATGCCCCGCAACGCTACTGGTGTATCCATAGATGACAAAGAGTTGTATCCACAGCATGCCCACCTTTATCACAACATGAGTCAGGCGCACATGCGATGTCCAATCATTCTCCGGGGCAGTCCAAGGCTGGCGACACGCCAATTGTGTATGCACTGAAACACCTTCAGCTTTACCTCTCAATCCTGCATCTGGGTCAAGTCGCCACTGATGTGGCAATGCTGGAGCTGACCAGAAGCTACGCATCTTGTGTTTACGCATGTAGGCAGTGAAGGTAGTCTGAACTCTAGCCGTGGCCGATGTCTCTGCACAACACAAGGTATGGATATCATGCTCACGAATCATGTCATCAAAGATCTCATACTTATTGTTGAGTGACGTTGGGTTCACCAAGGCAAATCTAACATGTGCAGGTCCCAGGTGTGTGGCTTCCCCAATCCTGCATGCAGTGTAGGGATCATGATTACACTGGAGGCGTGGCTGCAAACATCGAAAAGGAGGGGTATGACCCCTGCTGGAACGACTGGCATGTACGTGTACTTTAGAAGGCAAGATGGGCAACGTGCAAAGCTCTACACGTCGAATGTTCAAAGTCCGAGAGGCAAGGAAGCAAAACATGTCACAAGGCCAGGGAATCCCGACCTTCACAATGCACCAATGAATTGAAGGATTGGCGGATGATGTGGATGAAGCTGTCCACCTACATCTTTCCACAAATGCTGTTTCCCCTATATCAAGATAGGCATCATCCATGCTTTCCCCCACAGGATAACACTCAAAAACACTTGATATACCGCTACCCCTGCTCAGTATCAACCTGAGTCAATCATCATCCTCCATCTCACTGTCTGCTCCAAAATTCCTTTTGGACTGACGACGAACTAGCAGGGCCTTCAGGTCATCAATGGAGGAAGTGAGTTGAGTTGACTGCTGCGAAATGGCACTTTTCAACGACTGTTCCAGATCAGCTTTGACTTGGGTAATCGCAGCATGTGTGGTTTTCTCCCTTTCTGCAACTGCCTCAAAGCCTTTCTGGGTATCATGGCGCAATTGATTGGTTCCTGCCTGGACTTCGATGGGTCCCTGCACTGAACGAGAACCTGCTGCGGCTGCCTGGGCTGGGTGGGAAGGAGTGCCTGGCTGGGTGTGGTTCCATGGATCGGAATAGGGCCCCCACGGGTCCTCATGCGCTGCTGGTTTCTGCAAGGCAGCTTTGCTGGGGCGTGGTCCTGCCAAAATGGCACTTGCCTCATGAACTCCTTTCGGCGGCAACAGCTTGATGAGGATCGGTTGGGAGTTGAACAAGTGAATTCCTTCCGGGGGCGCAACACTACTTCCTACTAGCCATGATCTGGCTCCAAGAGCCTTGATAGGCCTCAATGGCCATGCAATCAGTTGAGACCATGACTTCAGCATCTCTGACGTGGTCCCAAATGGTAATGGCTCTACTCGATAGACTGCCTTGATTTCCAAATCACTTGGTAGCTCAGCATCTCCATTGATCTTTTTCCAAGCAGAAGCAAAATGGTCAGCCATATATCGGAGCCCAAACGACTTCTTGTTTCGAATCAATCCTGCACATGTTTGGGTTTCCACTGCAAGGGCACTAAGGTGTGCAGCACTGCCCTGAACCCAAATGACCCTCCAACCGGAATCAACTCTGCCTTCCTTCGTCTTGGGCGTGGCATACAAGGAGTTAAATCCTGACACCTTCAGGACTTCCCCCAATTTGTCTTGGCGCACTGCAGCATGAACCTGAACTGTCTGGATTGGTTGTCCCTGCGCGTCATGTGCCGAGGCTTGCCTCATGGATCTGCCCCATAGGGATTCAACGGCTTCTGACAACCCGTGTTTGGACAGCTGGGATTTGACAAAAACAAACGTGGCATCCAATGCTCGCTTCCACTCACTAGAAGGCCACTCATCCTGCCATAATGTGAAAGCTACCGTGGTGCATGATTGTTCAGTAACCTTCTTGCCATCTGAAACTGGAAGAATTGGTTTGGCTCCAAGTTGAACCAAGGTGGCTGCCAATATCACCGGTCTTCCAGAGCCATCCGTACATGGCAGAGTACAACATGAGGTTTGCAGAGTGCCCTGGATCTTGTGGTGTCCCAAAATCGCAATTGTAAGCTCATCAGTTGATATCACACGGGACTCCTTCAACCAGGATTGTGCATCATCCATCTTCATGAGAATGATCCCCGATTGGGTGGCAGAGATGCTGGTGATCTGTTGTGGTGTAGACCCATCAGCATTGCACAAATAGTTGACCTCAATACGATATTGGGACGGTTCTGGTTGCACTGCTTGTCGTTTGCGGTCTCTCTGGACTTGGTTGCCCTTGGAGACCACTTTGCTTGCATCCTTACTCAGTTGGTCTGGGATCTGAATGGAACAATCCTTGATGAACTGAAGAACATTCTGCAATCGGGCATGGCCCGCCGGCATAGCAACTACCTGTGTCAGGGTCTTGAATCCCACTGATGTCATGATGGTATCGATGGTGGAAGCCGTCCAATCAAAGGGGTACCCTTGTTCTAATAAACATGCAGCCAATGTGTTCTTGACATATTGCCTTTGTTGCTCCTTGGCTCCTACTCCTCCTACTTGTCGGTAGATCATGTGAAGAACACGTGTGGTGGAGTTGGAAGGCCGCATCAACTCCCCAATGGTGCAATCATAGTAAACCTTGCCTGCAAAGATCAACCGTGTCATTCCTTCACCCTCAAAAGGAAGATAAGCCAGGTCAAGCATGTTCAACAATACCAAGAAAGTTGTGTCACGATGCACCATGCCTTGCCACAGAGTTCGGCCAAGACGCTTCAGGGCAATTGATTCACCTTCCGAGATTGAAAGGGAAGCCATGATGTTCCTGCAAGCAGCACTCGTCAATATCTCCTTCAAGAGGTGCTGTGGGATCATGAATCCATAGTTGGCATGGTGATAATGGATTTCGGCACGATCATCATCTTGTTGTACATGTATGACTTGCATCAACGAATGAAGAGCATCGTCATGCAAAACATTCATCCAAAAATCCACCATCGTCGTGACTGCAGTTGATTCCCCTTGAATGCGAAAAATCAAGGTGGCCAGTGAAGAGTCCCAGAGAGCCGTACATGTGGTTTGTTGAGAAGCTGACAAAAGTACACAAGGATCAATCATGTGACCTGACGCAGGCAAGGGCGTGTCCATGACAAGTTGTGTGATCCGACGTCCCTCATGAGGCAGCTCACCCAGAAAATCAAACCATTGTGTCGTACCATACTTATCCTTCA
>VSDK01018451.1:157351-170956 GCA_009767595.1 Symbiodinium kawagutii | reverse complement strand
TCAGAAAGATTGGCAGAAGATATGTCAGAAAGAATGTCAAAAGATATGTCAGAAAGAATGCCAGAAGAGATGCCAGAGAGAATGTCAAAAGATTTGCCAGAAAGAATGTCCGAGTAGAAAGTTGTCAGAAAGAACGTCAGAAGATGTGCCAAAAACGATGTCAGAAAGAATGTCCAAAGGTATGCCAGAGAGAATGTCAGAAGATTTGTCAGAATGAATGTCAGAAGGTATGTAGGAGAGAATGTCACACAAAAGTGGAGTCAACAAGTGGTGATGACATGACATGGTGGGGATCACTCGAAGTAAAGTAATTTGTACGTTTATGTTTTTTAAAGAGAAGGGGAATCATAGAGAATAAGATAATACATGTAATAGAGAGCTTGCTGTATTATTGTACATGCATATATAGAAAGAGAGAAGCAGAATCTTAGAGAAGAAGAGCATACATATAATTTAATAGAAATTTGTTCTTCTATATACTGTGGGAAAGAGAATCATAGAGAAGAAAGTTTTTCAAGATAACAAAGAATTTGTTGTATTGTTTGACATAGAGAGAGAGGCAGAATCATAGAGAAGAAGAGAACAAATCAAGACAATAGATAATTTATTGGTCATCATGTCAAACCTAGCTGCTGAAGTGCTTGGATTTGAATATACACAGGGAGGGAGGTTCTTAGAGAAGAAGAGAAGAGAATATATGTAACAGAGGGCTTGTCGTATTATTTTACATACGTATATAGAAAGAGAAAGGCAGAATCTGGGAGAAGAAGAGCATACATATAATAGAAAATTATTATTCTATATACTGTGGGAAGAAAGAGAATCATAGAGAAGAAAGTTTTTCAAGATAACAAAGAATTTGTTGTATTATTTGATTGAGAGAGAGAGGCAGAATCATAGAAAAGAAAAAAAGCAAATCAAAATCGAATAGAGAATTTTTTGATCATCATGTCAAACCTAGATGTTGAAGTGCTTGGATAATATACCAATTCCCATCTTGCAAATCAAGAAAAAAAGCGCACGCTCACAGTCCCCAGCTCTCGAGATTTTTTATGGGTTCGCAGGGTTTCAACTATCTGGTGGTTTCTGAAAATGGGGGTACCCCCAAATCATCCAGTTGTAGGCATTTATAGTCATAAACCAGCTAGTTTTCGGGGGTCCCTATTTTGAGAAACCACCATTTGGGTAGCCAGACAAGATGGTGATTTTCCAGCCAGCGAAATGTCGGATCCCTGGAGGCCCCAGTTCTTCGCTGGGGGTGGAAGCTCCATGCCTCACGAATATCCGCAGCTAGTAACGTTTCGTCATAACACACGCTGCTTCCAGGAAAAGAGCCAGGGAAATCAAACAGAACAGCAAGCAGCCGACAGTCAAATTGTTTCCAGGTCTGAAATCCAATCAACGGGAGATGTTGGTGGTCGCATCCTAGGCTTGTTACAAAGATATGAGCTGGTAGTGCGACTGGTAGTCATACAACATATTCCTAGTATTCCCTACTCATGAATCAGTACCAGCGTGGCATGTATCTATAGTTTCTTCTACCCAAGTCTCCGTCTCGTATATATCCAATCGCCACGCCACACTGCTCAATTGTTTGAGCCATTCAAGTTCGTCCTGACCAAACACACAGCTCATCACCATGCCAATCCTCAACCATCGACCCATCCAGAAGCCATCCACTGAATCCCATGGCTCATCATCACCAACCATCCCAACCAGCCTCCTCCCCCAACCAAACCCAACCCCCCTCCCCTCCCCAACCTCCACCCCTGGCCCACCCCCCCCCCCCCCCCCCCCGCGCCCCCTCTCCTTGCGCAGCGCCTCCTGGCGCAAGGCCAGCTGCGTCTTGCGCAGCACCGCCTCCGCCAGTTTCAAGGCCGAGGAACTCACTGCCTGGGCGGTGGAGCTTCAGCGCGGCTCAGCGGTTGGTGAAGCTTGGGGAAGCGGCTGGGGAAGCTTGGCTGCTTGGTTGGTGACTTGGTTGGTTGGTGAATCTTTTTTGGTGAAGGTTGGTTGGTTGAGGTTGGTTGGTTATGACCATAGTTGCTTAACTTGATGGTTAGTAATGATGGTTCGGGATGGTTCATGAATCTTTGTGGGTTAATTTGTTGGTTAATCTTTGTGGGTTGATGTCTTGGTTAGTGAATTGGTTTAGATGGATTTTATTATGCTAATAATTGAGTAATGTTGATCAATTGATTGGTGTTGGGTGATGTTGATTAGTGTTGGTTGATGTTGGGATTCGTTGTTATAGATTGAGATTGGTTGGCCTTCCTCGAAAAAATCAAGTTTGGTTTCTTTGGTCATTGTGCGATACAAAGATTGCTTGAATAAAGGTTGGTCTGTCTCGAGTTTTCAACATATCAGCTTGTCAAGCCACACGTTTCGCAGCATAGCCTAACTCATGCCATTGCTGGTTGGCCGATGAATCCATCCCCACCAGGTTGTCCACACGTTTCACCTGCTTATTGGTACTGGTTGCTTTTCGGAGCAGGCTCATCCCTCCAATATCAACCCACCCAGTTTCCTACTCAACCAGGGGGCCCAGGTGGGGTTTGGCTCGACAGGGGCAGCGCTGGACCCATCTCCCTAGCATACCTTGATCATGGCATTCACGTCCTTCAAGGTGCTTTCCACCTGACGAATCGATGCTCGAACGGCCAAGCTGGTCTCCACATGCTGGTCTCCAGCACCCCAGCTGGTTCATGCGGGAGCCCAAGCAAAATGGTCAGGATATCCCTAGCAAAATTGCTAGGGTATCCCCGCCCATGTGTGGAAGACAGGTCTTCCGAGTACCCCAAACTGACGTGCGTCAGAGAACCCGCGGTAAGTTGGGGCCTGTGATTGGCTGTTTGCTCGACCTGTGCAAGAAATTCGCAACAACAAGAAACATAGCTTGAATGCGCAATTCAAAAACAACGTCAGTGAGCAACATGTACCTGAATGTGGAGATAGATCCTCATCTGTGCATATGTGCCAACAGATTGCATAATACCAAAGACACTGTCATGTCCTCATGATTTATCATCATCATCATCATCATCATCATCATCATCATCATCATCATCATCATCATCATCATCTCTAAATACATCGTATTTCAGAGATATATACATCATTGTCTTTGATTATAGATCATGATCTTGCTGACATTTGCTTGGAGTTAAGCCCTTTTAAAGAGTTAGTTCTGGGTACTCCTGGTTCCAAATCTCTCCCTCTCAACCAACAGCCAGCTTGATATGTCTTCACAATCTCTACTACCACGCCCCTAATAGCTCCTTTGCCCTTCCTTTTCAAGGGATCTTGGGATAGCTCTAGCTCCCTCACTCCCTCCTAATCACCAGCCAGTAAAACATTATCATCCCGAAAAATATGAATCAACCAACAATTTGCTAATCACTAGGGATAATAACAAATGTCAATCAGACCACCAACCAGTAGTTGTTTCACCATTATTGTTGCTTACCATCCGCTATCATTAACCATTATTAATGGCTATATAACCCTGATGAACCCCCTATAAAACCAACTATATCCCCTATTTTGCTTATTGTTCCCTTATTAACAAGCCTATTGTTGCTTCTTCTCCCCTATCATTGCTTAACCAGTATTAACCATGGCTAAATCCATGAGTTGGGTTTAATTAACCATTATTTACCATTATTCACCACTATCAATGGCTATATAACCCTGATCGCTTATTAACCATTCTTAACCATTATTAGCCATTCTTAACCCTCTATAAAACCAACTATATCCCCTATCGCTAACCATGGGGTTCAAACCACCAGAGCGTTTATGTTCATCGCTTGTTCTCTCCCGGCGCCTGGCTGACAGCTTTGTCAATCACTTTTTGCATTGAGGTCTGCGTGCCTGCGGGGATGGGCGAAAACAGGTACTGTGGATATCAATGATTATAATCGGGAATGATGATATCTAGAAAATGGGGAATCTAGTGGTGAATAATATAGGTCAGCCAGTGGTGAATAATGCGGAATAAATGATTCTTAGAGATTGCCCTATAAAACCAGATGTGGTGGCTGAAATACAGTGAATTGCATGATCATGCTTCCCGGATGTGAGTCCGCGTTGTGATACTGATACATAGTTATTCATGTATGTTCCATAAGTTGAACTTAATGTGCATAAAAACGGTATTGTAGAATTCAACATTGTACCATATTGTGCCTTTGAAAACCTCCGGCAGTGATCAACATCATTCCGACAGACGTCACCAATGTAGGCATGTAGCTTGCGTACACATATGTGTACACATGTAAGTCTGAATGTATGTAAATAAAAGACAAATCGCACACATATATATATATATATGTATATATATGTAGCTAGTGAAAGAGATCGAGAGAGGATGAGAGAGGAGCCACGTGAATGGCTTCAGGACCCTCCCTCGATCTGGCGCACCCCACTTGCAGAGATACCTACATTGCCACATGATCATCCCATGCTTGTCACCACTGCCTCAAAAGCTTTCTGATCATGCTCTCATAGTTTCCTATAGGGGTGTCTCAAAAATTCCGGGGTACTTCTAAAATCACCCATCGATCATCTGAAACAGGACTAGTTGGGGATGCACCAGATAATTAGTAACCCCCGCGAGATGAGCATCGAAAATGGTCGATCCTCAATGATCAACCCCCACAGCTGACATGGCCACGTTTGCGCTGATCACGCAGCCATGGTGGTGCTGCCATCAGCACCCTTGTGAATCTCATCCATTATGGAACTATCGTGGATTCAGTGGTGAACCATCCACTATAGTTAATTAACCATAACGATGATGAATTAACGACTTAATTACATCTACTTTTATCAACCATAAGTTGCTCATTAGGATTAACCATGAATTATCAGGTTTGACAACTGTAGTTTACCCGAATCATCAAAAAAAACATGATTCAGACTTGATCAACCGTCATGTCATAGTGAAACGTGAAGTCGGCATTGCACAACTGTAACTAAGAACTAATCAACCATCATTCACCATTAATTAACCTGAATTAACGAGTAATCAGCCAATCTTGACCATGGATCAACCATAAGTCATCGCTAATCCAGCATACTTGAAGATGATAAAAGCAGGGTTTCTGCGTGGCGCTGGTGGCGCGAAGAAGCGTGGCGTCCGCCTGCCCTGACATTGCTTGGCATCTCGTGCTGCTGAATGGACTTCCTGCGCGCCGAGCGCTGCAGCCCTGACCCAAATCATCAGAAAGCCGCGTGGCCACTTTGATGGTTAATACTGCTTTTGGTTAATAGTGGTTAATAGTTAATGGTTAATAGTTAATAACTAACAGTTCATAGTTAATAATGGTTAATAATTGATCATAATGGTTCATACTGTTTTTGGTTAATGATTAAGAGTTAATAGTGAATAATAGTTAAATGAAGTTAAATGGGAACGGTTGAATATCTGGTGGTTGACGATAAACCACTGGTAAACAATAAATGGCTGATGCAATGGGCGAATGGTAGTGGTTAATCATCTAATGGTTGATGATTAACCATTGATAAACAATGAATGGTTGGTGGTTAATACTGGTGGTAAGTGGCTACTCAATCGTTCACAACTGTAATAGCTGGCTATAAATGGTTAATTTATTGTTAATGCGTGCTGCAATGATGGATATAACTAGCTATCCAATGGCTGATATTGGTTCTGAATGAAAATGAACAGCTAAGAACTTTCAAACCAGGAATGGTTATAGGCTCACGTCAAAGCCAACATCCCCAGGTACGGTTGTAAATACGAACATTTGAAACTTTGAAACCAACGACCATGTTGTTGATAAGTGGTTTCAAATCATGTTTGTAGCCAAGTCTGTTTTGCCATTACAGTAAGCGGTTTGCTCGTACTTTGTTTGGAATCCAAATCATTAATGATGGTGTATCCAAACACATCCATTCACCAGCTGGTTGACCATCATTCATCTGGATGCATGTGGATAATGCACAGACACCATAACATGAACAGTTGATCGTCCAAAACATATCACGTCATGCAAAGTAAGCTGACAACCCAGGAAAAATCCATTCCTTTGAGATGTACTCACATGGTAAGCTACCAAGCTGGGTGAACGAAGCCCTGTTCCCACATGCCCCATGGCATTCCGCCCCCAGTTCAAACCGTTGCTCCTGGCGGTTGCCAGCTGTTCCTTCAAAGCATCCGCCATCTCTCTGCCATCTTTCAAGATGGACATGGGAGCATCCAACGCCTACGAGATCGATCAACCAAAGCTTTGAGGGGACTCCACTGGTGGAAGTAGACTTGGGGGTGAAGAAAACCCTTGTTGGCAACGGCACCTCTGGCGAAGTTGCTTTATAACTAGGGGAACTAGCGGTTGTGGAAGATGGAGTTAGCTGGCAAAATTGCTGATTCAACCTACAAGGTGGGCCCCCCCAGTTATAAGTTGATTAATAAGCCATATCTACCACAACTAGTAGTTACCCTAGTTATAAAGCAAGTTAGGTAACTAAGGGGGCCCACCTTGTACATATTGATCACTGGGGATGTTGCGCCAGACCTAAAGCCCTCATCATGAGTTCACAGCTCCATGGCACTGATGATACCAACCACATCGCCACCAACGCCACCTCAACCATCAAGGGGATCCATGACAAGGTTGGATAGTAATCTTCTTAATGATTGCGAGTACACTAATTATTAAGCAAAATGCAGTATATAATTACTATCCAATCATGTCTTGACTACTCGTTGACTTGCAAGAATGATTTGTCTGTTGTACTTAGCGGGTGTCTGATACGACTGGTTGTAATAGTGCCATCCATAGAATAAATAACTATAACCGCTAACACAATAGTTGACAATCAATGGCTCATCAACGATCGAAGAAAGTTTCATGGTCAAATATCAGACTTATGGAAAGTTACAGCAGGTAGTCCAAAAGAGGAGATGTCAAGAGAGACATGCACGTACGTGACAAGCAGGAATCGTGCGAAATGTTGTGATGTTCAATAGTTTTGTGCTCCAAGATGGTCGAAAGGTAGCCTCGTTCAAAGCAGATGCGAAAGTCTGTCATGAAAACGCTGAGCGAAATTCGCACAACGCTGTGGCGCAAAGCACATGTGTAAGCCAAAATCGCAAAAGAAACTGCCAACAGCGGACTACTGTTGCAAGTTCAGCTGTCCAAAAAGTGCACGCCTCTGAGGTGCGAAGCAAATTTTCAAGTCAAAATCATAAACAAGGGACCACTTATGCAAATTAAGATATCCAAACAGTGCACGCCGCTGTGACGCGAAGCACGTGGGCAACTCAACACCGGGAAAGAGAGAACTCAGTAAATCAGACCACTTTTGAAAGTCAAGATGTCAAAAAATAGTGCGTTGCTCTGGCGCAAAGCACATTTGCAACTCAAAATCATAGACTATAAAGACTTACATTTTCGCGGCATTTCTTGATGTTCCAATAGAGACGGATAAAGATCGACTGAGTTGGATAGAGATAGATACGGAAAGGAAAGAGGGATAGATGGATAGATAGACAGATAGATAGATAGACAGATAGATAGATAGATAGATAGATAGATCGATAGACAGACAGATAGACAGACAGACAGACAGATAGATAGACAAACAGATAGATAGGTAGACAGACCGACAGACAGAGAGGAAGATAAATAGATACTGGTAGATACGATAAGACAAGACAAGATACGATAAAATAAACTAGATAGATATATCATTAGATACATAGACAGGTAGACAGTCAAACGGATAAACGGAGAAGCAAACAGACAGATTCCACAGAATCCGTGGATCAACGATCACCTCCAGCATATGGTAGTGGGTCCAAACAAAGTACCCCTGGTTCCCCTATCATTAACCATTGTTTTCCCTATTATTGTTAGTGAGTATCCCCCCATGTTGGGTTGGTTAATATTGACCCATAGCCATATGCTGCCCATGGTCATGAAAGAATGCCAAGCTATCAAGGATCAAACCACCGCAGAGATCTTTTTCAAGTTCACCACCGATTGCTGCCTTGTGGTGGAGCCACCCCGTCATGAAAAATAAAAAATGGCTAAAACCACCAGCCAGTCGAACTGTTCCTACATCTGCAGATCAAACGGATGATAACGACGATGACGATGGCGACAATGACAATGCCAACGATGACCATGATGTCAGGAATAGAAATCGACATAAATCGACCATCACCCATCCAGCTGTTCTCCGATGTTTGGCCCACCTTTGGAGGTGGTAAGACAGCAGCTGGGGTACATAAGCGGTGTAGAAGCCACCTGGATTTACCATCCCCAGCCCTCTTGAAGCAGCGGCGACCGGTGCCTCCAGGTCGGCTCCATTGGACAAGGGTGCTACAACCTGGATGTGTCGATGGAGGATCTGATGGGCTACAGATGGAAAGGGATGGAAAGGGTGTAAATCTGATTAAATCTGTAGGTATCTCATCAGATCACTACTGTCAACAGTATCCTGTAAATTGCTAACATTGTCCGTCATCATGACAGGACAGTGCGCCATTGGTCACATGTGCAGCACAATGCATCATAACCCATCGTACATCCATCAACCATCCATCAACCATCCACCAACCATCATTTGGCGCTGACTTGAGTAACAACTGGAGCCGTTCTTCCAAAACTAAGGCGAAACCCAGCAACGCAGCTCGTGGCTCAGAAACAAAGATGTTCCTTCAGAGGTGCAACATCTGCTTGCTAAACTCATCACGACCCTTCGAAAACCAACCGACCCCAAAAAGTAAGTCTTCTGCTCAAAAGTTTCCTAGTTGCCGATCAATACGAAGCACCAACCATCTACTACTGTAAGCATAACCCCCCCAACTGCCAGCAGGAACTCCAGTTGGAACACAACTCCCAGAGATTCGCCGCGGATTCGCTGCAAAAAGCGCCTGGTTGATCCGTTCCTGCTCCACCTTCAACGCCTTCACCTGCTCCTCGATCCCCTGGCTGAGCCCAGCTTGGAGGTGGAGCACAGGTGACTCGCCCCGGAAGTGCTGGACTCTGCGGGAGGCCGAAACGCTTGTGGAACTAGATAGACATGCGAAAAAATGGCAACCACCCAGTTATCATCCAGTTTATGAACCATCTATTGAACCTACCAGAACTTTGGGTCCCCGAACTGGCTAGGTCGAAATCACCAAAATGGCAAGGTGAACACCTGTAAAGTACATCTCAGAAATCCAAGTATAAGTAGCACTCACTGGTTTCTCGCAATCCCTCCGATTGTTTTCTTGCCAGAAAAAAAACGCATTTGGGAGGCGTGTGCAGTTCTCAAAATGGGAAATCCCAAATGGGAAATCTTCAGAATCATCCCCCAGATTCAGCCTACTTTCGATGACAAATCAGCCACGAGTGCAGAAATTATCCATCTGGCTTCATAAAAAAATGTGGTGAGTCGAGTTCAAAGGTGGTGATGGTGGATCATCAATTCGTTAGTGCTTGCTAGCAACGTTCTCAATATCCGTGGGTACACTAAGCGTTAACCTGGAAATAGGATTCACCATATTTGTATGAAAACCGATGAAAACCCTCGGAAACCATCGGTAAATGGGTGATTTTCCATTGCCAGGCTACCAACTGCTAATCGCATAAGTCAAAATGATTGACGATCGATGAACAATGTAGCAGGACCGCTGCATGTTGACCTTTTATTAGTTGTCAGACACTTATTGTCAAATCACATCGAAAAAGTTATTGTCCCGGCAAGAGACCCCAAACAGTGTGGGGGGTAGGATGTGTTGAAAGAATGTGAATGCAAAATTCGAAAAGAAAAAAAACGTGATTCACGCCACTGATCGTGTAAACGACATTTACTATCACTTACTGACCATTGATGACAACCTACCACCCATACCGAACCAAAAACAATGTAGGTCATCAGTTGCTTACAAAAAAATCAATTCCGGCAAATTATTTCACTAGTTTAGTACCTAGTATCAAGAATAGCAAACCGCTTGTCTTGGCTTATTGCGTGCATGGCACGAACAATTGCACCACCGATCCTCAACAACCAACAATAATCTGCAAATCATCGATTATCTACAGACCATGTCGTTGATGCTCAGGAACTAGTCATAATTCACCAAGAATTGGGATTGATGACCCACCAGCGAGCCGATGGACATAGAAAAAATGTCAAAAATCGAAAAACGTAGTAGGCAATGGCAAGAAATCGTTGCTGTTGTTGATGCCAATGCTGTGGCGTGGGTTCCGGATGAGCTGAAAAATCTTGGGGACATGTCCAGCTGGGCGTCCTGGCGAGCTGGAAAACCCAACTCATTCACCTGGCTGGCAGCAACAAGTTTCCCTGCAAAATCTGGTGGTTTTCCAGCTATCCAGCCTCATCTACCAGAGGTATCCAGCTTGTGGATCATCACTCCTACCCAACCATCCTTGGACCTGCCCCTCTTGGTTTCACTCCCTCGCCCAGTGGAAACCTTCGAAAAGGAGTCCAGCAAACGCTGATCTCTGGCGTCCACCCGCGCTTTCCGCTGTTCTTGCTCGCACCTGGGAACCGTTGCAACAGCGATCGTGAAGCCGGGGGAGCCCTTGGCGTCACCAACATCATGGGTCTCCCCAAAGACCCGACCAATGATGATTTTCTTCCTGGCTTCAACTCTGGAGCTACACCGTTGATTTAAACAACCTTATTTTGCGGCAAAATCATCATTTAAGAAATCACATTTTGCACCGCAAAAACAGGATCCCCAGGATGAAGCCGCTTGACTCCGGATATGGGGCAAAGTTGCGGAAATCAGCAAACCTGACATAGGTGCATGCACCGATATTAGAAAAATCTCAACAAAAATGTGCGTGTAGGCACCCTCTCCAACTGTCCAATAAGTTTCAAACAACCATGGTAACTGGACCCTGGAGTTTCTGAACCGAAGCCTGCGGGCTCCTCGAAAGCCATGCTCGTCGGACAATCCAAGAATCTCTGCTGCATCCAAGGGGCTTCTCGTACTCCTTCGCCGCCTCGCCCACCTTCCTCTTGATCTCTTCAACGGTTCGTTGAAAAGCCGAAACCTCGAAGGGGGCGGCCAAAGCACCCTGCTGGACATAGATGTTGATGGCTTCCCACGAACCGCGATCTTGACAAGCACCCAGTGCGGCTCAAAAACGGCTGGTTCCCACCTTACAAAATAGAAGGCATCATTTCTGGTCGTCATTTATCTGTGGCTCCTCGCTCACACTGTTAAACTGAGTAGCCATTGACCTATCCACTACTGAAGTGAATATTTGTTGGGGGACAGATCTGAGTCTTGACTCATCTGAGTCTGGACTTTATTGACGACAATGACATCGAGCTCTCTGCACTTCGTCGCCGGTCCCAAGGATTGGGGCAATTCCAGAGGCGGAGAAAATTCCTCAAGTGTCATACCTTTTGGGGGAACACCCAGCGATGTGGGAGGCTGCAAGTTTCTAGAAACTATGCAGTCCGGAGAATGTGTGTCTGTGTGTCTGTGTGCGTGTGCGTGTGCACAAATGCCTCTATGCATTGAGTATACATGTGAACGAGTACGTACATGGACATCACAGAATGTGTGATGCAATCTATCACGGGATTTTGAGTTTGCATACATATGCAGGCAAATGGTGGCTTTTTAAATTGGTGGCACCCCCCAAATCATTTAACATGTATAGCAAAAAACGATCCAGTTTTGGGGCTCCCTATTTTCAGAAACTATGTGAACACAACCTACATATGGTGGTTTCTCAAAATAGGGGTCCCCAAATCATCCAGTTGATTAACCACTGAATAGTAACAAGCCAACCATGTTTGAGGTTCCCAAACTGGCTTGAGAAACAGCCATATGGTGGTTTCTCAAAATAGGGGTGCCCCAAAATCATCCTTTATAAACCATGTGTAGTACTAAACCAAGCATTTTGGGGACCCCTATCTTAAGCAACCCCCTGCCATACACATCTTAGAAACACGGCTGAAGCACGTGCCGCCATCCACCGCAGCTTCCACCCAGCGTCGCCGGTCCCGCCTTCACTCTGAACTCATCCATCTTCACTCGCGCCTGCGAGCGAGCTGTGGAGGTCCGGTTGGATCCCGGAGCCCCGAGCTGTGGAGATCCTTGCTTGGATGATCATCCCACTTAGTTCTCAATAGGTAACTAAGTATGGTTACTTGGATGACAATCTTGGTATTCTTGGCTACTTGGATGATCATCCAACTTAGTAAGTGGTTAGTAACCATACTTAGTTACCTATTTATCAATGATATAACTCCATTAGGGTAGTAACTAACCATGGTTGCTAACCAGTTACTAAGTGGGATGATCAGGCAAGCATAGGTAGACCTCGCCCCACATCTTGGGGTCTCAAGCCTGTGACTGGGCCCCAAGTTATGGTGGTTTCTCATAGGTGCTTAACTGGATGATTTGGGCGGTAGAGTTGGTTACTGCTGGATCACTGGCAGGCCTTGATGGATACCCCACTGATTCTTGGAGTTATCATCTTCCAGTGTTGAACATCAGAAATTCGATTCAGCCCTGACGAACTACCGAACCGTAACAACAGACGAGGTTGTGTGACTTATTCCTCCCCATCCTTGGATATGACCCCTTCGCTTACAGGGTACCCTATACAGTACCCCCTGGCAATGTTTGGGGCTGGGGTCTTGACGGTACCCCTTCGCTCACCATACAGGTGGTATATGCCCGGTTTTATCAACATCAACCGGTAACGATGATTGATTGTTATTAACCATATTTTCTAGCTAGTTGATAGTTCATTCATATTAACCAACAATCGTATTCAAGTTAAAAAGCATAAGTTATCAACCATATTGAGCAACTATTATTGGCTTGTAGTTAATTATTCACAGCATCTTACCTCAATCATTAACCATCCACTGAATATTACCCGTGCACTATTCAACCATTCACTAATCAACTAGTATCACCTTGATTAACCAAGGTGATTCACCGCCACATTTAACCCTGAGTTCTTCACCATCCATCAAAGCTAACCATTCTCAAGCATTCCACCAGCTGGTAACCACCTCAAGAGAAGGTCTGATTTTTCACCAGTTTTTCCAAGCTTGAGAATCCAACCAGGTCCTCTCCACCATTCAGGTACCAGCTACAAGGTGGGCCGCCCTGGTTATAAGTTGCCTAAGAAGCCATTTAACAAGCTAGTTATATCTTCCATAACTGTTAGTTACCCTACCTATAAGCCAACTTAGCTAGCTAAGGAGCTAAGGGGGCCCCCAACCACTTATAAGTTGGTTTATAACTAATCTAACTAGGGTCAACTACCAGTTAGAAGGGTTATAACCCAACTTAGTTCAGTGGTTGGGGGCCCACCTTGTAGCTAAGGGGGCCGCCTTGTAAGGAAAACCCACCACCAGCCACCTGCCATCACCACATGACCAGAGCCGTCACCTCCAGGAGGGGCCCTGAGCTGCAGTCCGTGAGCTCTTTCCGACGCGCCGTGAGGAAGCTGGCGGCCTCAGCGAGTTGGTGGGTGTGGAGGGTGGCATCACCGGCTGGTGGTTGAACCACCCATGGTGAACGGTGGCTTCTCAAGCCAGTTTGGGTACCCCCCCAGCCAATGGCTGGGTTTTGGCCTCAAAAAG
>VSDK01018451.1:144790-157341 GCA_009767595.1 Symbiodinium kawagutii | reverse complement strand
CGGTTCAGGATGACTAGTGGTTAATTATGGTTGTAAATGTAATAATGGTTGATAATGATAACTTCTGGTCGGTGGTGGAACCACCCCGTCATGAAAAATATGCTTGTCAACGAACCATTGGGTGATAATTACAAGTGGGAAAAAAATGTTTAGAGCCGCCAACCAGTTATGATATGTAGATAGACGGATAGATAGGTATCTGTATGTTGTTTTAACATGTGTGCGTGATGGATTTGCGTGGCCATATAAGTGAACAATTCATGACCAGAAGGATCGGGACAGTGTGGTCAGCATGACTCCATTTGCCTTGCCTTTAAGCACGTTTCCTGCATCCTGTAACAATCCAAAATTCGTGGGGGCATAAACTGTCGTATCCAAACGTAGCAATCCCGTTGCACCATGGCAGGTCACAAAGAAATGCTCGTCGCATCAATCAAATCGGGTGTGAAACACCAAATCGGTCAACGAGAACAAGCATGAGTGGATTTGGTTGATTTGTTCAACAAAATCTTTCCATAAAATCTGTTTGACCAACAATTTGACCCCTCAAATCAACCCCTCAGCCCTCTGGTTGATCAACGTAGCCGCCGCCAAATTCATCCCTTGTTTTTCCGCACCTTGTTGACCACCTTGGAAGAGGAAGAGATCATCCTGGCGAGTGGTGGCAACGGCCAAGCGAAGAATGGCGCTTGGTTCATGGCTTTTTTAAAGCAGCGAAGGTGGGTAATCCATGGTTTATCAGCTAAGAATGATGGTTCATCAGCTAAGATGGGTCTTCAACAGAGACTGAACGATGGTTGGTTCATCAGCGAAGAAGGGTAATCGACATTGACTGAATGATGGTTCATTGGCTAAGATGGGTAGTCAACGATTCCTTGATTCAACGGTTGTTGACGACGAAGACTGGCACTGACCCATCCTCACACAGTTCTATCGTCAATTTGGTCATTCAAAAATTGAAGACTTGGCTCCAATCCCACTATCAGCAGCCTTCCTGCCCCTGGTGGTGTGTCACCCAACCGCTGAGCTACCTAATCTTTATACATACTACTGTAATGTAATCTAATGTCTAATGTATGCATATCGTATACATGTGTCTTGCCTTTAAGATCAATATCAAACGATTATTATCATGACACATGTGTAACATGTATAGATATTCAAATAGATGTACATATTATATGTATAATTACAATTAATTATATAATTATGTATCTATGTAATTCTACTCCACCCTCTTTATTTATACAGAATAATCACATGTTTATTGGTCGGTCGTGTTTTTATCGTTTCTAGAGCCGTTCTTATGTACCCCCAGTGATGGTTTCTCGATCACAAAATCCGCCGCACGAGCAGCTTGGGGTCCGGAGAACTTGGGGGGATCCCGTGGCAAGCCAAACCCACGGTGGAAACCTGTAGATTTTCCGATCGAACCTGTTGCTTGATCTTCTAAATCAATTCCATGGAATGTTTCCATACGGCCAAGTGTATCGAAACTCCTCACGTAGCTCAAGGAAGAACAATTGATATACCTATTATCTGAAATTCATCTCTCCTGGAACATTTCCGATGGCCGCCATTTCTGGGAACCAAACGCTTCCCATCATCCCAGGGCCTCTCGAAGGATTTCTGGTTTGCACTGTGGGGTGACAAGCGATCCAGGAAGACTTTGCCTGGTGGCGCATCAGCAGGACCGGCCTTGTCCCGCGCCGCCGGTGCGTTTCTACAACCATTTGGTGCTCCAACCGAACACACCTTCAAAACTGGTTCCATCTGAAAGCGGATGATTTTTTCAATGTACCCACTTCAGTAAGGAGACAGAACCACTATTTGAGCAGCTGACCGGTGGTGAGCTGCTGACGTTTGTACTTCACTGGTGATGGGCTCCTTTCTCTGAGAGAACATGTACGATCGGGAGACAGGCGTACACTAATATGCAACTTCCACTTCGAAACTGCCAAGTCGGTTTGCTGATTGCAAGGAAGTCACCTCCCCAAAAATTAAATGCCCAACTTTGCTCCCGGTGTTCTCAATTTCTTCTAGTCTTACAAGGCCCGTTACTCTGCAGACACAAATGCTTCGATTTTGTGACAGGCGTGTCTGAGTTGCACAGCAAAGGACCATTCGTCTGAACTGGATACGTCTGGTTCCTGCATGACTCATCTGCTATCTATGAATCCATGGGCAAGGACTGGGGACAAAGTCCAGAAAAAGAAAGGGATTTCGTAGTATGTCGCAGTGCTCTGGCATCATTTGTCATAGTCCTTCGCCACCATTTTTGACGAAAGCCACCACACGAGGGTACATGCCAAGCTTCCAATCGAAAAATCCTCATTTTTCGCTCGGGCCCATTGCCCCATGGCTTGGCCCCCAGCGCTCCCTGCGAAATCCAGCGACCCAGGACCTTTCCGCCAGGCAGCATACCCTGCCTTGGTTGCCTTTGGTAGTCACCCAACCCTCCTTGGTCACATCCTCCAGCAACCGACACCGCAGCCGCGTCAGCTTTTGCTGCTCGTCGTATTGCGGCCTCGAAGGGGCGCGGGCGAAGGCGGGAGAGCCACACCGGAGGGGCCCACCCTGGCGCTTCAGAGATTGGTATGAATCCCACCATATGGCGTAGGTTTTTGGGCCCCTCTGCTGTAAACCAATCCCAAGAATGACCAGCATAGGAACTTTTTTGGGGATGTTCATCTACAACTTTTTTGGATAATTGGTTATAGCAGCGGATGAATCCGTTGAAGCACGAGCCACGGCCAAAGCTTGGTGATACAGTGGTTGGTCCCTCTGAGACACCCGGGACCCCAAGCAACAAACCCATGGTCTAATGTCTGGCATGGTGTAGCCAGGCAGGGACCAGTTGGGGTTGAGCCGCCGTGATGGTGCGCTCCTGGGTGCCCCAGACATGCCCAAGGCTTCAACTGCCACACCCACGTCCAATTTCATGACGCTCTTGCCGTCCGAGATGGAGAAGTTTTCGGTCATGGACACCGGTTGCACCTCGGTTGGAGCACTGGCTTTGGGGGGGGCCCCGTGGTGCACCAAGACACGAGCTTCACAGGATGGGCAGATGGATACCTATAGATAATCTATAGATATAAGATCTTTCTACAAAGAGATCACCACGAAAATGAGGCTTATGTCCGACTCATTACATTTTCTTTTTTGCGAACATCTCGAACATCAACGGTTCCCCAACCAAAACAAACAGCTTTGGAAACTCACAACTCGATGAGTAAACCAAGTCGTTTTTACGCCAAAGCCTCGCATGGATGTTTCTCGAGTCATAGCCTAAATGGCTGTGGGGTCCCCCCGTACCCCTGGTTCCTCATCATGAACCATTGTTCTCCCTATAAGCTGGTTGGTTATTATCCCCTATTGTTGCTGGTTAATATTGACCCACAGCCTAAATGGTAATCAACCAACCATTTTGGGGGGGTCCCTATGACCTAAGAAACCCTCACATCATTGACCGTGCCAAGACTTCGAAGAGTTCACCAATCCAGTGGGCTGCCCAGGCATCTACTGAGAGATTTCAGTTCCCCAAGACTTCACACAGACTCAGTCGTTCAGTCGTTGCAGGGATGATGGTATGGGATCACCAAGTTGGAGTTGTCAATCATATCAATGGTATGACTAAGCATTGATGCATAGATTACATAGAGAGTGCAACCCAGCATTGATGGCACAGCAACATACAGCAACAAGAAATGTAGAAATCTACCAACCATAGGGCAACCAGGGTTGGCCCCAATGGAAGCGGAGAGATCGATCAACTCCGGGGCGCCGCGGTCCATTGCTGCTGTTGCTTGCTATGCATATGCTTCGTTAAATGCGATAAGACTGGGATGGTTAAACGACATTGACCCACACCAGTTTGATCGTACATGGTGTACCCCCCCGAGTCACTGGCACTTTGTCCCACCTTTGATGGACACGACCTTCCCTCATCATTATTGGTTCAGGGGTACCACCATTGATGGACAAAGCCATCGCCGACCACCTCCCAATAAGGTCCTCACACATGCGAACTGGTCAGAGAAGATGTCCTGGGGTCGCGAACTCAAGCTGTGCAGCTGCCGGGAGCTCGCCCATCAAGGGGTGGTTGCTCAAGGTGTAGGGGTACCGCCTATTAATCATCGAGTGTATCAACCAATTTATGGTAAGAAAATGATTGAAACTTGGGGTTCCCTATGACATAAGAAAGCCAACCTAAGGGTCCACAGCGAACCACAGCCTATCCCTTCGGAGATGCTAATTCATCTCGCAGCTGATCTGGGCAGCATCCGATCTGCTAGTCCCGTGCCATGGCCTGCCCATGCTTCAGCTTAGCAACCCGCTTCAACCATGCATAGATCATTTCCATATCTTGTACCCCTAAGAGAAACCCAGGCCGCACGATTCACCATCAGCATTGACTGCATTTAGTCATCCACCAGATTCGTTGACTACCATCTGGTTGCACCACGGGGGGCTCCTGGCCCCCCCTTTGGCCGCCGAGACAGGCGCTCCCTCACCAGCCGAGCAGATCGGAACCCTCCCACCAGCTGCACGCCTGGAATTGCTGCTCAGTGAGGTGACCTTTGTTGTCCTTGTCCAGGTGTCGAAACATCGCCTGGCAAATCCAAACCTGAGGTTAGTTGAGGTTCTTCAACGAATGAACCTGGATTGAGTCAAGTAAATGATGGTTTCTCAAGCCATAGGGGACCCCCCAAAATGGTTAGTTCGTTGCTGTAAATGGTTGGTGTAAAGGATGATTTGGGTGACCGCTATTATTTTGAGAAACCACTAAATAAGCTTTGAATGACTTTGTGCTGACACAAGTGCCAAGGAAAAGCAGCGCCGCATTGGAAAAGTGCAGCTTATGTGGGTAAGTCCCTTGACTTTGGACGCCTTGAACCCACTCAGTGGGTTCTTCTCGCAAGTGGATGGCCCATGTTTCCCGAAGCACCTTCAAAGGTTGTGGCACCCCAAGGTGGTATACCGGCACCTTCAACCATTGTAAGAATTGACACAAGGTCAATTAATCTCAATTTACCAATTCATAATTAACCGTCATTAATCATCGATTGATTGATTGCCCCCAGTTACAAACCGCTGCGTAAGCCATTTACCTATGAACTACATCTACTGATAGATATACAATCACTATCCAAAACCGAGAGCTATACCTGTCATATGGTGGTTTCTCAAAATGAGGGTCCCCAAATCACCGGATATTAACCACCTACAGTAATAAACCAACTATCTTAAGGGTCCTCATTTTGAGAAACACCCATACATCAAGTTACCTTTCAACTGTGGCTCCGCCTTCGTACTACAAGGACTATCCCCAGCACAGCTGTCACCACTCATCAGCACTGTTGCCTCGACTTCTGACTCTAAAAACCTCAGTGAAAAATGCCAGACATGTCCATGTTCAAAGATTTATAGGCAGCTACAAGCATGAACCCTTGTTCACCACGGTTAATAGTGGTTAATTATCACATTCAGTATCATTACTAGCGACTAGTAACTAGTGTGAACCATTCTTGATTATTAACCATGTTATTTACCATCAGTCATTGTTTTCAAACATTAATAACCAACTGCAACTATTATTTTTCACCACTGTTATTCTGGTACTTGTGCCGCAGCTGTGGTTTGTTGTTTCAATCCTTGCCCCTAGAGATGGACCTGGCAATGCTCGGTCACTTCATGCGGAAGAACCAGCCGGGAGGTCGTGGCTGTCGGGATCAGCAACCAACCATCTTGGAGGCTCGACACCAACTGGGATATTCATGGTATAGCAACCATTAAAGATATACTTGATATCATGGGTGTAGTTATTGATGCTATATTGCCGGTTGCTATATGGTAATATGGACAACAATTAACAACCAGGGGGGATACAGTAAGGCTGTAGTCGTCATGGGGTACGACTAGCGGAACCCACTGGATGGAACCGGTGCGCCAGATCACACCAGATTCCCATCGACGATCGCTTCGATAATCGAGCCCCATGGATCAACCACCGCAGGCTGTCATCGCAAGGGGTTGCTAGAAGCAGCTGGTGAATTTCTAGCGATAATCCATCATCAACAACCAGCAAAGCATAATCCACCAGTCGGAATGTCAATCAAGGAATCATCAGCAAATAATCAACCTCAAATCAACCATCAAATGATGAATAATCAACCATAAGTCGTCAACCATGGACAATCAACCGTGTTCATCAGTTAAGAATCAACAACTCATCAACCATCCCATTGAGTCAGTTCCAGTGTCACTTTGCTCAAGAATCCAAGTGCAAGATCATCACCACCATTTCCAATCATCATCATCATCATCATCATCATCATCATCATCATCATCATCATCATCATTTGTTACCCCTAGAATCTCTTGATACCTATTATATCCTATTATTATTGCTTACTTACTATACATCTATACCTTATCATCATCATCACCATCAACCATCAACAATCGCCCTGCCAAGGGCACCCCCTAACGTACGCCCCTGGGCAGCCCAGGCCCTTCGCTGACGCTGTCGAGAGCATTGTTCTCGACCATCCAAGTCACAAAGGCCTTGACTTTTTGGGAATCGCAGGGGATTTGATAACCATGGATTTTTTATAATAGTCAAACAAGGTGGGCCCCCTTAGTTAGCTAAATTAGATTATAACTAGGGTAACTACCACATATGGTAGATATAACTATAGTTAAATGGTTTATTAATCAACTTATAACTGGGGGGGCCACCTTGTAGTCATCTATGTTAAATAACTATTTAAGAACCACTGGCCTCTCAGTTGCAATACTGACCACGGATTCCAAGAGATAGTTGAATAGTTGTATATAACTTATATAGTATGAATAGTTGAATACCGTATGAATAGTATTCATACCAACCATGGATATATAATAGTCATAATGACTATACAGTTGTATGTAATAGTAAATTACTAGTACTATACCATGGATTCACAATAGTAATAATACTATACTATGGATTTACCATAGTCATATAGTATGAATAGTTGTATATAATGACTATGCGGTTGTATGAATAGTTGCATATACTAACTGTGCAGTTGTATGAATAGTTGTATATAACAGTGATGCACTAGTTGTATGAATGATTGTATGAATAGTTGTGTATTATAGTGATGCAGTAGTTGTATGAATGATTGTGTGAATAGTTGTATATAATAGTGATGCGCTAGTTGCATGAATGATTGTATGAGTTCTTGTTTAATAACTATACAGTTGTATGAATAGTTGTATACAATACTTATTAATTGTTCTTAGTAGTTATGATAGTAATATAGTTGCTTTATAGTTGGATGATACATAAGAATCGTTGATGAAATCAAACATCTCAAGAAAATGTTTATAAGAAGAGTTACTGAGGAATATAACAGTTGTAAATACTTGCATAAACTAATGACTGATTACTGTACTTTTAGTCGCATAAATAGCTGGACAATTGATTCTACATAGTTGTATAGTTGATTGTTGATGGTTGAGTAGTGGTTGATTAATCTAGTAACCGCACAAGGCGGTGGCAAAGTTTCCAGAATAAGGAGCCTAGAGGAATGATTGATTGAGAGAGTTATCTAGTTGGAAGAACCAATGATTGATTACTGTTTCGTCCCATAAATAGCTGGACAATGGATTTTGCATGGTTCAATGAATACATCATTAGTGTCAACCTTTGATTGCGCAACAAAAAATCGCCTACAGTCTACAATCTTGATTTTCTCTCTCAGACCCCAGGGGGTCACACCGTGCACGTCTACCCTGTCTAGACCCTGAGTAGTTGAGAGCATGTCGATTCCTACTAATAGTTGATTATGATAGATTGATAAGAGCCATAGTTTATCAAGTCGTTATTAGTTGGGAATTGGTTTATTGTGGTTGATTGAAAATAGTAATGATTACTGAAATAGGTGGTTGACTATTTTTCATGGGATTATTAGTTGTTGATTGGCCATGATTGTTCATTGATTATGGTTGACCCGTGATAGAAATCCTGGTTTATCCAACCCTGAATGGATATGTTAATGGTTGATTCTGGATGGTCGCTTGTTAATGATTCATGATTGATATGAGCAGTTCATAGTGGCGGTCAGTGATAGTGTTTTCATATTGATGGTTACCAAGTAGTGGTTGAAGACAGAGTGGTTGGTGGAAAACAGTTGATTGGTAATGGCTCAGAAAAAACAAAACTGGGGAGGGAGCTGTGGATGATGGCATGGGTTACAACATGCATTGATATATGTATGTATACATCTAGATGTATGGGTATGCATTTGTATGTAAATATGTGATACAGACATAGGCACATAATTTTACATAGTCTATATGTATAGATAGCATATACACAACTATGCACATCATTTGTTTTTTTCTGCATATGGACTAAAACATGTATATATATATATATATATAGTTATATTCCTGTGTGTATTCGTGTACTTGTGTGCATGTGCCTTTTTGGTACAGGGCATCTGCTGATCGCACCAGTACATACGTCACTCCAGGATTTTTTTCGCCGCATGGGCATACTGTGAGGGTTTATTTGATTTTACCCGTAGGTCATGGATCCCAAAATGGTGTTTCTGGTTGAGATTAACCGCTAGGGTGAGTCATTAGTATTCAGTCATGAGTATTCTACCACTAGGATCAAACAGCCAGTCTTATTCGATCCTTGATCCAACTGCAGAACAACATCATGTGGTTGCTGCTGTCAACACTCCGGAGAATGCTGGAGAATCAACCAACCATTCCAAATATGTGGGGAAATATTCAAAAACCACCAACGAGTCATCCCTCAAAGCCACCATCAGCTTCGAAGTCGCTTCCTCCACGCCTGAAATGTGGCTGGTGTCGCATGTTCCAACTCGCCACATGCCTGGCTCGAGAACGAGCCGCCGCCGCCGAAGCCATGGAGAAAGAAGTGGTGCAGGGTTGAGGTTGAGGAGGTTATTCATATCATTCATAGTACCATTGAAATGGTATGAATGAAATTTAATCAACAAGTATCATTTACAAATAGTGAAGGAAATGCTGAAATTGAAACAATCGTTCAATATATCATCATCAACTATCTCCATGGTTACAGACATGATGTAAGAAATAGCGCTGACAGGTTAGGCACCCACAAACTCCGCCAATGCTGCATCAGTATCGGTCCGAAAAGATCTGTTTCCTGGTTGATGACTCCAATTCTGACCAACTTCTTCACCGTGGAATCTCGGGACGGGTGTGTCATTACTTTCCCCTGGCCGTTGCAACCACAAAGAGTCAGTCGTTCAGTTCTTTCCCGTGCGGCCCGTGACTGCTCCCTGCTTTGACAGAGACAAATGGGTCCGAATGTTTGGGGGAGCCACCCATCCGCAGGGTTTCTGTAGATGTAAGCCTCCCAACTGCCCCGCCCTAAAAGAAGCTGGCATCAAGTTGCCCACAGCCGATGGTCATCACCCAAGGGTATGGTCATCCTCTGTTTGGACGGTAACCAAGACGTGGGGTTCAAACTCCAGAGGTTTCAAAGACTCATGTCACCAGATGATGCTTTCTCAAAATGGCCCCCCAATTCATCCAATGGTAATAATCTATTAGTAATAAACCAACTATTTTGATCGATTTTAAGGGTCCCCAAACTGGCTTGAGAAACACCCAGTTGCTGTGGTTGAGTCATAGTGTTAACATCCGTGTTGAACCTGGTGAATCGACCAAGAAAGCCTATAAGGCAAACCATCCCTTGGGAGATGTGAAGCGCATGGTCAACCATCTATTTGGAGCTTTCTTAGAATGGGGGACCCAAAAAATGGTTGGTCTATTTCAAAAAATTGTCAATAAAGGATGATTTGGATACCCCTATTTGGAGAAACACCCTTTTCCAAGGCCGGATTTTCCACTGGGCTCCAGTTAACTTGCCTGCTTGAAGAGCTTGTCCTTGGAGCTACCTTTGCCAATGACATCCTGGCCAGAACCAACGTGGCAAGTGGCAAAAAAGAATGCTTAGCGACAGCGAGAAAGGCTGAGAATGTCTGAAGATACAGCTGAACGATCATGGGTCACAATGGTTGATGATATCTTTAATGAGCATTAGTCATCATTATCAAAATATCATTGAGAATGACTGGCTCACAATTGGTCAATGACGCCCAATGATCATGGCGAATTTTCGCCAGTGACTTCCCCAGATGCGTCAAATCTTCATCACCGTCTCGGCTTGGCTTGACCAACATGGCTCCCACTACTTCCCTGGAAATGGACCGCCCGAGTGTTGACCAACACGGTGCACCCCCAGCATCCCCCAAAAGAATCCAAAAATGGGACTCAAATAGGAAAACCCAAAGATGGGTCACAAGAATGACGGACAGCCCCACGTTTAACCTATGAGGTGTCTACGTTGTTTGGTCAACAGGCTGCAATCCTGCTCATGGAAGGAATTTGACGACAAATACTAAGTAGGCTACTTTCGCAACTCATCTAGCCTACCTGCCTACCTTCCATGTCAAGTACTCTACTTTACTGATTGTTAAGCGGATGAACTTCACTCCCTTATGCTCTCACTCCTGGCTGATCACATCAGTTTCAGTGACGCTGCCGTTATGATGCTGCTGAAAGCATGTCCGAAGAAATCGTTAGACAAGTTGTCTCCTAAACCAGGTACATATTATCATACACCACATCGGGTTTGTGGTTGGTAAACATGATATGGGGATTTCTCAAAATAGGGAACCCCCCAAATCATCCTCTGTTCAATCAGTAACAGTAATAAACCCTCCATTCTTGCGGTCCCCAAACTGGCTTGAGAAACCATGATGTAAATTATATCGTCTATGGCTTGGATGACTCAAGTTGAGCTCTTGGACATGGCTATATAGACATATATATATGGATATGTGCAGAGCTATAGTGGTACCCCCAGTCAGCCAATGATTTCCTACTAAAATTGTCATTTATTGGTGCGGCCCATTGGTTACCCATCACGGCTTGGCACATACCCATATCATATCATAATAACGGCTATAAAACAAATATTGATTATTGGCCATTATATAACCATTATCAATTAATCAATTTTATAACCATTATCTAACCACTATATGCCCATGATATAATCATTCTATAGCCATCTCCAGTAATACCAAGCAGCTGCTACGAGCCGCTGCCTTCCCGCCTGCACCATTCCACTGAGCCGCTGCACGTTGCCACGCACCAAAAAGCTGGAACTCCGCAGCAGAGGCTCGGCAGCCGCCTGGGGGGGTGAAGCTGCGGGGGTTGGTGGCTGTTTTCGTTGGGGTTCACCTAGGGCAACAGCTATGGTCATGGTTTATGGTGGTTCAATGGTTATAGCTATGGTTTAAGGATGGTTTAATGGTGTAATGACGGTTTAGTGATGGGTCAATGGTGGTTTAATGGTGGTTTGATGATGGTTTAATGTTTGATCATCTTAATCTATGGTATTAACTATGGCATTAAACAGCTATGTGCAATAGCTATGTGTAATAGCTGTGTGTAATAGCTATGTGTAATAGCTATGGTCATTAAACTGGTGAAACTATTGTAATAAGTGATCATCAAAAACCGTGGTTTAACGCTTATAGCCTATAGCTATGGTTGTCACTAGCTTGACAAAGTAAGTAAGCCTACTGTCCTGACTACGGTCAAACTTTGGTGATATCAATGGTGATAAAAGGGTTTAAACATGCTATTCATCATGAGTAGCGATCAATTAAGGTATGGTCAAAGTATAGTAACAGCTATCGTTAATGATGGCAATTGGTAATTTACAATTCTGATGCATTTATCATTAATAAAGAAACAGCATGAAATGACAACCATTTAAAACTCATGAAAAAGCAGCTGGTTATACCTGATTCCATTCACTAGTTGGTTATTAACAACTCTAATCCGGATCCATTCTCCTAGAGGATTCCATTCACTAGTTGGAATCAATCACTAGTTGTTTTTTTCATTAGAATCCATAATTATCCTGGATATTCCTGGATCGTTCACTAGTTGGATCCATGAAGAAACCATGAACGGCAGAAAATCTACCAACCCATCGACATCCACCATTTTCCTCCAACGAAACTAAGGCAAACAAAAGGTCCGCGATCGGATCGTTGGGTCCGTGCCCGGCCTCCGTTTTCTTCACTTCGGTCTCCACCTGAAAGGCGAGTGGCCATGGTGCGAAGGGTTGATGGTGATGGTAAGGGTTGATGATAACAACAAAAATCATCAAAAATCCACATCTAAGAATGGTCAAGGATGGTGAATGATGGCAAATGATGGCAAGTGATGGCAAATGATGGCGAATGATGGCGAATGATGGTGAATGATGGCGAATGATGGCAAGTGATGGCAAATGATGGCGAATGATGGTGAATGATGGTGAATGATGGCGAATGATGGCAAGTGATGGCAAATGATGGCGAATGATGGTGAATGATGGTGAATGATGGAGAATGATGGCAAATGATGGCGAATGATGGTGAATGATGGTGAATGATGGCGAATGATGGCAAGTGATGGCAAATGATGGCGAATGATGG
>VSDK01018451.1:128143-143469 GCA_009767595.1 Symbiodinium kawagutii | reverse complement strand
AATGATGGCGAATGATGGCGAATGATGGCGAATGATGGTGAATGATGGCAAGTGATGGCAAATGATGGCGAATGATGGTGAATGATGGTGAATGATGGCGAATGATGGCAAATGATGGCAAGTGATGGCAAATGATGGCAAATGATGGCGAATGATGGTGAATGATGGCAAATGATGGCAAGTGATGGCAAATGATGTCGAATGATGGCGAATGATGGTGAATGATGGCGAATGATGGCGAGTGATGGCAAATGATGGCGAATGATGGCGAATGATGGTGAATGATGGCAAATGATGGCAAGTGATGGCAAATGATGGCGAATGATGGTGAATGATGGCGAATGATGGCGAATGATGGCGAGTGATGGCAAATGATGGCGAATGATGGCGAATGATGGCGAATGATGGTGAATGATGGCGAATGATGGCGAATGATGGCGAATGATGGCGAATGATGGTGAATGATCGTGGATGACAACAACAAAAATCGATACCCTTTGGTAAACCAAGATGGCTGGCTGGAAAATACAACATGTTGTTGGGAAAATCCTGGTAAAGCATCCGTTGATGGTGCATTTGCCATTGCCATGTTAGTTTACCAGAGGGTATAGAATGGTGAATGATGGTGAACGATCCTCATTGACGGTTTATATGGATCACCAACCCTTGACGTTGTGAATGAATCATTAATAATTGGTACAGTAGTTGGATGTAATTGGCAAACAATTGCTGTTGAGAAGGGTTGATGAACTCTGTATCAATATTGTGATGCTTCTGAAAATCGAAGTTTTGAAAAAGCCATCGCGAAAGCTTGCAGTGGCTGACAGACAAGGATTCCCACACGCAAATACGTTTTGACAAGGCTTGTTTTGCATTTATGTGTACTAGCCAGATCCCGCCAGTACAAAGCTTGGTCAGCAACTGACCAAAGAGGAGATGTTTCACCCTGCTCAATTATCACTCACTGGGCCCAAAATCGCAGACTTGTGCTCTGTTATGTTCACCTGAGAATCGTAGACGTACAAGACATGATTGACGTGGGTGAGACCTGTACGGCTATGGGTCAAAACCCTGTACCCCTGGTTCCCCTATCATAAACCATTGTTTTCCTAGTATTGTTGGTTATTATCCTCCATTAGTTGGTTGGTTAATCTTGACCCATAGCCATATTGCTTTCCAAACCGAAACACCGTATCTGATCACGCATCATGAGGTATCTGTGTTGAAGGCAGCATGGAGCACCTGCTTCAAGCACAACCCTGCTGTGGTGCCGCAAGATTCATCGCGTTACCGTGGTGTACCAAGTAGCTGCATCGCGAAACGTGACCAGTTCCGTGGGGAACGGCCTTGATGGATCCTTCACTTACCCCTTTTGGTGGGGAAGCATCCCAAAAAACAAGCAGTTCAGGATGTGGAAGGTCCCTGCTTAGAGGTAACTGGGTGGGGAACTGAATCATGGGGTTACAGCCATGAAAATTTATTTTCCTTCTTAATGAGCCACCCATATGTGATAAGGAAACAAGAACTATGCATGACAAACCTGGAGGTCTTTCATTGCCAACTGGACGTACCATTAATCCGGTTGTGTCGGTGAACCATTATTAATCAATCATATCGGCTATATAGCCACAATAGGCATCACGATTGGGGGTGCATGATCCAACAATTTTGCCTCCAAAAGCAGCAATAAACTATCGCAAAAGACAACAGTCCCATGTCCAACCTTCGTAGCTTACGGTTTGGTGTCCCTACCCACCTTGGAAAACAATGGTTCCTTTCAATGCGCAGCCGGGTCTGCTCGTGAATGTACCCCCCAAGCATTCCCCAATTGGTCAAGTTTGTTTCTTGAGAAACCACAGAACTCGGGCATGATCTACGACCTGCAACAGGGCTTTGAGTGCGTTTTGGGCTGGAGAAAAATGATTACATGACATCATTGGTTACCGCCGATGCTATGAACGGCGTATGGCCTATATTCACACTACAATGTCTTCCCACAACAATGTGGCCAAATCACGTCCTTGATAATGAAAAGGTACGCCATGAACTGACATTCTTCATTTCTCAGATGATTTTGCGTTGATTCCCCTTTCATAGACGCGATTACTTTGGACATGTCAGGCACGGTGCATCATCTCCTGTCTCGCTGGTACTCATCCCCTAGTCTCAACCAGCTTCTTTTTTGCAGTTTGTCGGACTGTTTCTGAACAAAATATCAACCAACCGTTGACCACAACCATCACGAGACATCACCAAGCATGCTTACCATCCTGGTTAACCATCCTGATTCCCATTGATATTGGTTGGCAATGGTAACCATCAACCATCCTCCAGCTGGTTGACCGTCAGGAGTGAGCTTCACCCAGTCCCACCTCATTGACCAGCTCGGCACCCTGGTCAGGCGAACCCCTGGTGACCCCTGGTGGTGAACCCACAGGGCCTACATCTTGGGAAGGTGGCAGATGCACCCTGATGCTTCCAGCAGCAAGAAATAGAGATGCTTAGGTACATTCCCAAGAGGTTGGTAGTTGTAACCTCTCCCGAGATAGTGTCGCTTAAACTAATGAACCTGAAAGTCAAACATCGCCAGTAGGCAAACCATGTGCGAATGGTGGGTTTTCCACTCAACCAGGTTAGTTTACTAGATGTACACATGTTTTCCCAAAAGTGATCCCGGCAAACTGGTCGAAACGAGAAAGCAAAACCAACCTGCGCTCGTGAAGGTCGTTGTCTCGTATCGCTCCAAGGTTTTGTCAGTCCCTGAACCCAACTCCCTGAAACTCCTGAGCTTGTGTGGTGAATTATGTCCATATGGGGTCTCAACACTGTTCAACCATCAATCAAAAGAAATCTGGAACATGCTTGAAACTCCATATGAACCAATTTCCCTGAACCAAGATGTTGGCGCTATCCCTGGCGCTCCCTGGAGCTCCACAAACGAACCAGTGGTTCATGGGTGCGGCTGCGGGCAGCTCCTGAGAACCCGTTTCCCCCACAGCTATCCGCAGCTATAAGCCCGGAGACCACCATGTTGTGAGTAAACCGCAGCTATGGGCAGCCAACAAGCAGAAGCCGGTCACTGAAGCATCATGTTCCGAAACCTTCGAAAAAAATAATGAAAAATCAAACAAATAGAGCCATCGTTGGAATTCTACAAGGTGGGCCCCAACCACTGAACTAAGTTGGGTTATAACCCTTGTAACTGGTAGAAATCACCCTACTTAAATTAGTTATAAACCAACTTATAGATGCTTGGGGGCCCCCTTTGTATCATCATCTGACCCGGGTTCACCCGTTGCGGCTTCCATGGCGAAGCCGACAAGTTCCCACGCCGCCTTCGGCTCGCCCGGCCGTGCCTCGGTCTGAAGCTTTCGCGACACGAAGCGCTGCTCTTGTTGGGAAGCCTGGCCGCAGGCCACGTTTGCTGCTGGGTGCTGGTTGAACCACCCATGCTTAACCAGATGTTTATGTGGATAACTAGTGGTTAGCAAGTGGTTAATGATGGTTAACTAGTGATGAATAATTAATGGTTAAGTAGTGGTATGTAACAACTATTAACTGGTGGTTAACTGGTGGTTAACTAGTGTTAACAACTATTAACAACTATGTTACAATGTTTGCGACATGTAGATAACTAGTGGTTAACTAGTGGTTCATAATGGTTAAATGATGATAGTTGCATATGGTGATTATGGCTGATAATGATCATTCCTGGTTGGTGGTTGAACCACCCCGAAATGAAAAATATGCGCAAGTCCACCAACCAGTTGGTAATACTGGGGAAAATAAAAAATGACGAAAACCACCAGCCTGATCTGTTTCAAGAAACCGGCTACGTCCGCAGATACCAACCTGCCACAGGGAGCATCCCCAGGTCCTCGCCTGCTTCTTGGCCTCTCCAAGGCTTGCCTGTGCAGCCAGGTTCATTTCTTTGGCGTCGATAATTCCCCCGAAGCATCCCACAAGTCCAGTCTGTGGGAAAGCGTGTTCCATTTTTGGGGGACGCCTGGATGTCCATCCCCATCAAGTGAGTGGTCACGATAGCGGTCAGTTCACCCATCTGCGAGGCTATCTTTATTACTAGGCTTACAACCCAGGGAACTGACCCACCCCAACGGTTGGCGTGTCCTGTGGGGTGATTCCACGGCTTGGGTCAGGTAGGTTGAAAAGCTGTGAGCCACTCAAAATGACCTGATCCTTCCCATCCTAACGCGCATCTTCAGCCATGTTGTCGGCCGAATCCAGTGGGCTAATAGTCCAACCAGGCGATGTGGAGGATCCTCCAAAATTGATGGAAACTTCCTGCAAGACAAACTGCAGCACTTGACCTTGAGGGTACGTTACCCTTGCTTTGATGAGCCTGTACTGACAATGATTGATGGTTTGGATCAGGTCATTGATGCTGGCTGATGTTTAAATTCTGGTGGTCAACAACAAGGTGAAATAGTCATTGATTATATAATTCCGGCTTGAACCTCAATTGGGGTGGAAAGGGCTTTCCAAGCTTACAGGAATCGATGCGTTGTCCATTCTGATTCTGCGAGGAGCAAATCAGGATCACCCGAAGGAACGGTCAGGATCTCCATTAAAAGGGATGGCCTTGACTGTTCAAGTGGGAACTACACTAATTTTGTTGGAATGTTCAGCTTGATTAATCAGCCATTTGGGGGAGAAACCCATGTCCAAAAGCATCCAAACCAAGAGTCTTCGGCATTGTGCCTGACCTTTTTACAAAACCGCCGTGCGCAGCTCACAGTGGCACCGTCAGATCAAAGTATACCACAACAAGGCATTCACCAAATCACGAAATGCTCACCGACAGGCTTTCAAAACGACCGCCAAATGTCAGTCTTTGCAGGTTGCTCGGCAAGGTGAGCCCATCCAGACTCTGCTTGAAAGTATAGCCAAGAGTAAAAGTTTTCAGGTTGATCGGCAGAGCCACCCGATCCAGGCTTTGATCAAAGCAAGCGCCAAGGATCAAATGTTGCAGATTGCTCGGCAAAGTCACTCCATCTAGGCTTTGATCAAAGAAATTGCCAAGAGTCAAAGACTGCAGGTTTGTTGGCAAGGTTGCCTGATCCAGGCTCTGGTTGAAGAAAGCTCCAAATGTCAAAGTTCGTAGGTTGCTCGGCAAGGTGACCCCATCCAGGCTCTGGTTAAAATCATCGCCAAATGTCAAAGTTTGCAGGTTGCAAGGCAAAGAGACCTGATCCAAGCTCTGGTTGAAACAACTGCCAAATGTTAAAGCTTGCAGGTTGCTGGGTAAGGTCACCTGCTCCAAGCTTTGGTCAAAATGATCTCCAAAACTCAAAGTTTGCAGGCTGCTCGGCAAGGTCACCTGATCGAGGCTCTGGTTAAAATCATGGCCAAAAGTCAAATTTTGCAGATTGCTTGGCAAGATTACACCATCCACTCTTCGGTCAAAACCAAAGCCAAATGTCAAGTTATGCAGATTGCTAGGCAAGGCCACCCAATCCACGTTCTTGCCAACCGTCAAGTTTCGAAGCTTGCTGGACCTGGTCAGGCAATTCAGGTTTTGATTGAAAGACTCGCCAAATGCAACGTTCTGCAGGTTGCTGGGCAAGACCAGCCGATCCAAGCTTTGGTTGAAACTATGGCCAAAAGTCAAAGTTTGCAGGTTGCTCGGCAAGGTCACCTGATCGAGATTCTGGTCAAAAACATAACCAAGAGTCAAAGCCTGCAGGCTGCTTGGCAGGGTCACCCCATCCAGGCTTTGATCGAAAGAAGCGCCAAGAGTCAAAGACTGCAGATTTGGGGGCAAGGTCATCTGGTCAAGGCTCTGATTGAATTGTTGGCCAAAAGTCAAAGCTTGGAGGTTGCTCAAGCATGCGAGATCCAGGCTTTGATCGAAACAGTCACCAAATATAATGTTTTTCAAGTTTCTGGGCAAGGTCATCCCGTCCAGGGTCTGATTAAAGGAGTAGCCAAAAATCAAGTTCCGCAGGTTGCTGGGCAAAACCAACCGATCAAGATTTTGGTTGAAACTATGGCCAAAAGTCAAAGTTTGCAGGTTGCTCGGCAAGACCACCCCGTCCAGGCTTTGGTTGAAATTGACTCCAAAGCTCAAAGCTTGCAGCTTGCTGGGCAAAGCGACCCGTTCCAGGCTTTGATTGAAGTGGTAGCCAAAACTCAAAGTTTGCAGGCTGCTCGGCAAGGTTGCTTGATCCAGGCTCTGATTGAAACTGGTCCCAAAAGTCAAAGCTTGCAGGTTGCTAGGCAAGGTCACCCCTTCCAGGCTCTGGTTGAAACCATTGCCAAGAATCAACGTATCGAGGCTCTGAGGAAGACTCTGCAAGCAACAGTTTTGTATGCCTGCTATTTGTGTCACCCCTTCCAAAACAGTATCTTCCTCAGAAACTGGCCTTCCGTCTATGAATTTCCAGGCAGCATGTAAATCGGTGGCAACATAGGTGCAGGACAGGGTCGCGGTCTTACCAGTGATGCCGAGGGCCGACCCAAGGTGGTGGAGAGTGGGCTTTGCACCTCTCTTTGGCATTTGCCCAGCCACCATCTGAACCACGTCCTTTCCCAATGTTGACGCAGGAAGGCTCAAGATGCAACCTTTACCACTCAAGCACAAGACATGAAGCTCAAGCAGTGAGCCGCCATCATCAGGTGGTAGCTCCATGCAGCCAGAATGCCTAAGGCCTACGCGACATCGTGCCGCTGAGTCAGCCCCTGGAGCCACTGTCATCAGCAGCAACATAAACGGAACCCAACCCCAGCAACCAGCAAAAACGACAACAATAACAACGATCGAGCAATAGCAACAAAATAGCTACAATCAGAACAAGACTCGAAATAAGAACAGGAAGGAAAACCACAACACTGACGACAGCAAGGAGGACAAGAACAGAAAGGGGCACCGTTGAGAGCCAAAAAACACAAGAACAAGAACGATCGCCCGAACAACGCTAAGGAGGATTCAGCCGTCATCAATGACTCATCGATGCTATCAACCAACTAAAATAAACATACTGGTTGGGGGTTCAACTGCTATGAAAAACATCAATCAACCAACCATTTGGTAATATGATTGGAAGAATGTCCATCAAACCACCAACCACTTCTTGTCTAACCATTGTTGTTGCTTATCATTCCCTAACCGTTTTTAATGGCTATTCCTTGCGAACCCCTATAAAACCAAGTATATCCCCTATCATTGCTTATTATCCCCTTGTTAACAACCCTATTGTTGCTTATCATCCCCTAATTATTGCTTATTTGCCATTCTTAACCATTAATCAACTATTAATAACCGTCATTACCTATGATTAACTGTGATTGCTTATCATCCCCTTACTATTGCTTCTTGGCCATTCTTAACCATTAATCAACTATCCTATGATCAACCATGATTAATGGCCATAGAACCCTTGTGAACCTCCTATCAGACCACTACATCCCCGTGGTCAAACCCACCTGCCAGACATGGGCGGCTTGCTACTTCGCACCAGGATTTCGTGCCGCTGGCTCCGGCCATGGTGGGACCTACCTAGCATCCATGGCGGTTTATAGCCATTCTCAATGGGGAAATCCCGAGGTTTTGGGCCTGCATCAGTTTTGGAAGCCATCGAATATCATGGTGAATGAGTTAATTGGCAAGTTAAATCATGGTATGAATACCTGTAGAACCATTGTCCATGGTAGCATGTGCCATCACCGTGAATATTGTTACGGATCTCGGCCACTGTCCCGTGATTCAGATGGCCGGGCTCTACTCAGAAAGGGCAACTCACATGAAAGAGGAAACATAGCGCAGTTTTGGCGATTGCTTCCCCAAACAGTGAGGCTTCGGCCATTGCTTCCCAAATACAACGCCGTACGGGACCCAATTTTTACGGCTGTTCACAGCCATCCCAGCTACACCAGTCAAGCCGTTGGGATGCACCACAAGTCCTTGGGACTACCCAAATGATAGTTTCACAAATTCGGAGTACCCCCAGTCATCATCCACTTTTTTAGCAATTTCATCGTAATGAACCAGCCATAACTTTTGCAGTTCCCTATTTTGAGAAACACCTGGTTGATCATGGATCGCCCTATGCCTGTCCTATACGTGCTTCAAAATCATTGGTGCACCCAAACATGGTTGATCATGGATCACCCCATTTTGAGAACAAAATTTGCCCAACTGGGGCCCACATTCGTTCTCCAACTGGGGCCAGTCAGTTGGATGCCCAGATCCCGCGTTGGCGCCCAGCCGTGCCGCACCTTGATCTTTCCAAGTCGAGCCTGGCGTTTCTGGGGGCACTGAGATGTCATTGGGAGAAGTGTGAACCATGGTTAAAGGTGGATATCGGCTGGCTCAAGGTGGATGATCAGGAACGAATTAAGTGGCTGGTTGAATGGAGGATAGAACGGTTGGTGATCAAAAAAAAGCAGCAAGAATTGCACGTTACAACTAGGATAACAGCTGCTGGCTAATGGCACGAAATCAGAAAACTGGAAGACTACATACCGCCACATTGGGAGTTACACGACTGAGTGGTTAGGTTTTTTCTCTATCACGGCTGTGCTCCGAAAGAATGTTGCTTGTTAATGGTTGACTAACAAGGGATTAGGAAAATAATGCTAAGCACGATCTTGGTTCTGTTCAATGATGGTTGATTTGCCGGTATTACATACGCTGGTTTTATAAGCAGGCTGCCAAATTCGCCTCGGGTAAGCTCATGGCGGCCAGCATCAGCCAACTATGGAACCATGAACCAAAACATGGCGAAAGGCACCACAGGTCCATCATTGAGCAAAACGATCACTTAAAATGTACAATTACGCTTGCATAGACCCCAGATAACGATTGAATGTCGTGATTTTTCCCAAGGATACTAGTGGCAATCATAGTAGCGGGCCTCCCTCCCCAAATTTGGGGGCGGACTTCTGAGCCTGAAGGCGTTGTCCCAATTCGGGGGTTGAATGCGGGGCCCGAATGCAAGAATGCGGCGCTAACAACAGCAGCAGCAGCATTCCAATCCTGTTGACATTTCTCGAGCAACAGCAGGGGCACCCACAACAGCAGCAGCACTCGGAACAGCAGCAGCACCCACCCAATCATGTTGACACGTTTAAGGCAGCAGCAGCGGCACCCTCCGGAACAGCAGCGGCACCCACCCAATCAGTCATGTTGACGTCATTTCGTCCTATACTTGGAGTAACAACCCCAATAGCTTCGCTGGGGAAAAAGTATCACCTGTGAATCATTTTGCCAAAACATGCCAAAACCAATTTGAGGTTCCAAGATGGTTCATGATGAACCAATGGCTCATTGTGATAAATTGTGAATCATCATTTTTTAATCATAAATGAATTTAATGATTTAAAACTGATCATGAACCCATTTTCACCCATCCAATTGGATAGGGAGCTCCTTTTTTTGGGATGGCAATCACTGGATGCCAGGTCATAGGCGACAAGTACCAGCCACTGACCAACTACTCTCTGGTAGTCCCTCACCTGGCAATGGAAAATCACCACATATCAGGAACCCCTAGGTTTCACCAGCGATTTCCACGGCCATTTCTACCCCATCTTGGGAGACTTGGTAACCTCCACAGGTGAATGCTCGGGTGCGTGGGTACCTTTCACGCCCTCATCCCTTTGACTTGGACCTTGGATCACCACAGTTTCAGGTCCACACCAGGTGCCTGCAACTGCTCCAGATGCTTTTCTTGAGGTGTCCCTCTCACATCCTGGGTCACAGCCAGCTGTGCGTTTACTTGAAGTAGGTTTGGCCATGGCCATGATGGTACCTACGAACCATCCAATGATAACCGTAATTCATGGGGAAACCACCCGTATTTTCCCACATATTTGGGATGGTTGGTTTGTTGACAAGCATGTTTTTGGGATGGCTTCTAACTTGTAAGTAACAACCAACCACAACCGGTAGCTTTTGGTAGAAATCTCAAGAACACACCAAGGAATAAGAATGCTGAGGCATGGCAATGATGGTTCTGAGATAATTTAGAGCCTTTCCTTGGTGATGCCGTTACGATTGCTGACCCAGCTGTGGTGAAGGGCAGATTTGGGGGTGCAACGGCTGGAAGGTCTGGGGATAATGCAGCTCAGTGATCCAATTTCTAAGGAGTTGGGTGCCTGGCGAGAAACCACTGGGCCCCACCAAAATTCATGATCATTATAAGAATGGAAACCATTGTTTGACTGGGGGGGGCATTATTTTGGCACATGCACATATCATTTCCGAGTTGGATGATTGCATCTCCACATGTTGACGTCACAACCTTCCCCAGCTTCGCTTCATCACTTCGCTTCATCAGCCCAGCTGCCTGACGTCTTTGAGCCAGGAAGACCAAGGCATCGTTCACTTTCTTATTCGCGGCCTGCCAGACATCGATGGATCACTTGTGAGGTGTCAGACCCATGCCGCCCCTCAGCTATGTATGTAAATTCCCAACTTTGAACCAAGGGTACTGGAAATGAGGCTAACAAAAGGGATCACTGGTGGATATATGGTTTTGTTCATAAATCGTGTACCCCCCAAAACTGGCACTTTCCCTCTGAATTAATGGTCTGGTTGGTGGTTTCAACCCCTTTGAAGAATATAGCCAGCCAACCAACCATTTGGTAATACTAGTCCAAATAAAAATGTCTAAAACCACCAGCCAGTAGTCATTATTGGTCGGTGAAGGGGCACCACCATCGATGGACAAACCATGAACTGGATGACAACTGGCAGGTCCCCAAACTGCCTTGAGACCCATCCAAAGGCTACAGGGATACCATGGGATGCCCCCCTCGGTGCTCGGCTGATCACCTCAGCTCCACGAGCTCGTGTGCCCGCTCGCGTGCCCCCAGCCTTCTCCAAGGATGCGATGTTCTCGCAGATCTCGGTGCCCGTTTGCGAGGTGATGGAGCTCAGGTCCTGTGGTGGTGCGGTACCTTGTTGGTCATGGGTTTTTTCCAACGCTTCAGAATGGCTTCAGCTGCCTAAGAACGGTGGTTCACAACAATGATTGAACGGCTATTAGCCATCAATTGTCATCAAAACCACTACTGATCATGGTTGAGCAAGGTACATGACGGTTGATCATGGTGGTGCTAAACGCTTCATAGTAGTTAATTATGGTGTTGATAATGTTTAAGAATGTTGTTAGTCCTGGCTAAAGCTGGTTTAGTAGCACTTAATAGTGGTCCAGAATCGTCAACAATGATGCTTGGTAATGGTCAATGATGGTGTCAACAACTCTTAACAAAGGTCAAGGATGGTCAATTGTGGTGAAATCGAGAATAGGGGTGTTAACAATGATCAAAGGTCACTGACTATCATATACTTTGTCTAGCGTTCATGATATCCTTTCATCATAAAGCCATTCATGGGTGATATCCTGTGCTAATGATGAGTCACACTGTTTGTGGTGATGAGTATTGATAATCATAGAATTCATTGATTGTCATGTGTTATTGACTACTGTTAACCATTGGTCGTCGGTGTTTGTTGACCCTTTTTTGTCAAGCAATTGTTCAAAGTGAAAAAGACTGAACTATTGGTCACATCAGTTCTTATTCGTGTAAAACAAATGCTATCCATGCAATCCCTCATTAGCTCTTGATACTTGATCGAACAATCATTCATAGTGCTTCAACAACCTCGACAAACCAACATCAACCAACAGCAACCAACAGCAACCAACAGCAACCGCCTACGCATCAACCGCATGACTCGGCTTGCCGCGCGTCTCCCCACAAGTGCCAACCCGAAAAACCCCACCTCGGCTGCCAGAGGCGCTCCAGCCTGAACATCTGAGGGTGATGAAGTTATTGGCAACCAATGAATTAATTAGGTTGATTAATTAACCATTGATGGTTACCAACAATGGATTAGTGGTTGATTAGCTACTTAATTAGTGAATCACTGGCCAGTGATTAGTGGTTAATTAGCTACTTAATTTGGTCGATTGATGGTCTTTTGAGGGTTCGTACTGGTCGGTTAATGGATGCGATCACAAATAATCATTGCCCCTGATTCAACTAGCAAACAACCCAGAGCACGAAAAATACGATACTGCTTCCGTTGAAGAATATTACACTGGCCCATGACGCACGTAGGGTAGATGGGGTCAACAACTGGAGACAGATTATACTTTCACGCGGCTACATAGATACACAGGTGCATGTCGTTCGCATTTTTGTCTGTATTCAAAAACCTTGCCTTCAAAAATATCTATATATATATATATACAGAGAGAGAGAGAGAGAGATTCATGAATATAGAGAGAGAGAGAGATGCAAATACATAAATGTGTGCGTGTGTACGTGTACATAAGTTTAGGACGTTGCATCAAGCGAAGCTGTTTGCAATATGGGATGTATGCCATCATGATTCCAGTCCTGGTCACTCCTTGCTTTCATTGCTTCCGATTAATTAACCAGCAAAAGTGGAACCGTTTTAACCAGTATCACCGATCTGGCCAAAAGATGCCAAATGCACAAGTAAATCTTGCACCAACTGCAGGTATCTTGCAATTGCTCGCAGCTTGTGGGACCCAAAAGGCTTAAAAAAATAACAGCCTTGGATTCTCAAAAATAGAAATAAATCACCTGACAGTGCCGAATGCCGTTGTCACGTTGGCCATCATCCTCTAACAGTCCCGACATCTATCTACAGGGTTCAAACCCTACACCCCTGCTGAACATCCCAAAATTCAACAGAATGAATCCTTTTTGTCGGGACTTTCGTCAGCATTGAATGGCATTGACCATACCCGTCTGACTACAGTCACGTCCCTGATTTTATTAGCCACCCCTACCCTTCCAGTTGCCTTTATAGTAGGTAACCAACCCTAAAAAGCAATGGTAGAAATCAGCTGGTTACCTACGATTTCGAGCTAACTGGAAGGGTAGGGCACAATAGTTCAATCTTTACGCTCACAGACTCATCGCGCGCTGTGGCTGCGCCTCCTTAGTCTTCTCGACCTCTGCTTCGGCAGCATTCAGCATTTCTTCGGCCTGGATAGCATCACGTTCACATCATTGGTAAACGATTCAAATTCTTCAGGAGGGTTAACTGACCACTTGACGATGTATACACAAGTCAATACCACAACCTCCAGGGCTGCAATCAAGTGGTCAGTATACATCGGCTACAACTAACCACTTGACGATGTTGATCACTGACCACTAGGAGCCAACACCCAACAACCAACAAACCTCGGCTGCCACTGCACCTCCTGCATCTGTGAGGTGCGCTTGTGACTCTCAGTGTCCTTGCCTGAGCGCCAGGGAGGTATGTGGGGGGTTTTGTCAAGATAGGAGAATTCACTATTGGACATTAACAGCAATGCTATTCATGGGTTGGTTTGTCCAATCACCACAACAATCATCCCAGGCAAGACAAAGTTGAGCAGAAACACCACAGGAATGAAACATACATTTTTGGGGGAGTCCAAATTTTGAGAAACACCCTATATAATGTGGGCTTCCCACCAACCATCCAATGATTTTTTTTTCATAGGGGAACTACCATTGCTGGGTGTTACACCATTGATGGACAATCCCATGTATCAAAGGTGGCACTTACACATGGCCTGCATGACAGATTCCTGATCTGGACATTAGGATTGGGACCGACCATCATACGGGCAAAGGTGCCAGCCTTGTGGTCATGGATGACGCTGGTCTGAAATGATGACCGTTTTTTCTCACTCCTTGAACACGAGAATGAGCCCTTGGATCCCCTTTGAAGAACTGAAAGAAGGATCCTGTAGAAAAGCGCTGGGTCCAGTTCCATGCTTGTGCTCCCGGACGGAATTGGGCGAGCTTGCTTGCCGCTGCCTTAGCAAAACTGCCGCGCACCCAGCATGGCATCTCTGGAAGAGCTGGCAGCAAAGTGTCTCAGATCTGGAGTTGCGGTCACTTGCTTCTCCCGAACAGTGGAGTTCAAGGTAAATCAATGGTGCCATCCTTGCCAACAAAGATGTTGGTTCTGATGGGGCGGTTGTGATCATACGTATCATCCACATCATCATGATCATTGATCATCATCATCATCACCACCATCATCATCATCATCATCATCATCATCATCGACATTATCACTATCACTATCATCATCATCATCATCATCATCATCATCATCATCATCATCATCATCATAATCATCATCATCATCATCATCATCATAATCATCATCATCATCATCAACAACAACATGATCATCATCATCAACATCATCAACACCAAAAGTAACTGACCCACCACATCACCCCCCTCCATTGGATCCCAGTTACATTGTTGCGCTCTACTAAGCCATTGAGTCTTTCCAAGCACGGCTTCGCAGCCGCCTGTGGAGAGTGCTGCGCAGGGTAAGTTAAGACAGGTGAACAATTGATAAAGGGTTTATTGTGGGTCATAGTGATCTAGAATTCTCGACTAATGATCTAGTGATTCAGAACGGTTGATCTGCGGTCCGTGATTCATAATCAACAGTGTAAAACGAAAAGAATAGTGATGAATTCCATGGATGTCACCACTTAGGTGATGTAATCAATGTTTGTAACGATCCATTTCTGGTGGAAGAATGAGAATTCATCGCCAAGGGCAGGCCAAAAAAATCAGATGAACTCAGGATGTCCAATCCATGACTCGGCTCCTGCGTATTGCCTACGGCATGTATGCAGATGTTGATATGTTTGAATTAATATCGTATATATGATATGCATATAATATATAGAATGTATATATATATACACGTGCATATGTACATATCTATATCATACGTTTACATTGTATAATCATATGTTTATAGAAATGGATGAAATACAAAACCATGGTGAAACAAATGGGAATCTAGAAGATAAGAAGGCTTCATGAAACACCAGTCATGACGGGCACCAATCCATAGCCGTTGCTGTGCTGTTGCTGCGCTTCGCTTCACGTGCGCGACGCAGCCTCTGCGAACCTTTGAACCTCCAGGACTTTGGTGTTCACGAAGCCCTTGGCTTTTTCCAGAGCCTGGAAACCATCCCAGGATCAATGTCTTGAGCTGCAACGTTTCTTCGGTGCAGAAAATCTTCGGCTCCAAAATGGCCAAATGGCCAGCAATTTTACCAGTTCATGCCATACATCCAGCCATTCAAATTCATGATGCACATGGTGTGACATATGGGTGTTTCCATTATAAACCATTATTAGTAATAAACCTGCTAATTTTCAGGTCCCCAATTTTGAGAAACCACCATATGATTTTCCTCCAAATTTCGATGCCACCATGGGACTTCAGGTCCTGCTAAGGCTACCAGCAGCAGGTCCTCCCGTTGCATCCCTGGTGGCTCGGCCACCGCCCCCCC
>VSDK01018451.1:0-110317 GCA_009767595.1 Symbiodinium kawagutii | reverse complement strand
ACAACAACAACAACAACAACAACAACAACAACAACGACAACGACAACAACAACAACAACGACAACAACAACAACAACAACAACAACAGGACAGTGCTATAGTAACTATTATGTTGTTGTGTAACAGTGTTTAACATAATAGTTACAAACATGATAGTAACGATAGTTATGTAACAACAATAGTCATGTATCATCAAGTGTTGGAATGATTAACAACATAATAGTTACTACAAGCACCAACATAACAACAACAATCGTTGCTATGCAACCATGGTTCTTGCTATGGAAACAGCAAGAGCTGTCAATATTATTGGTGTATCCAAACAAAAGATGAATAGAGCGAGTTGATCGTTCAGTAATAACAACCAATAACATCCAACTACCCCCCGGCAACGATACTAAGTGTTTTCTAGTTGTTGTTTGGGTCTCAGGTGGTGTTTCCCAATGATACTAAATGTTGTTCTATGATCTATTGTTGTGGATGTTGCTCTTGCACAGTCTATACCAGGTCGGCTAGTCTGACCTGTTTGAGAACCAACGATTGCCTTCGAACGTGTGAGTCAGTTGGGAGACGACATTTCAACACAAATTCAGAAGTTCAAGTGATAACCCAAAGAATTTGGCACATCAAGCCTAGGAATGAGGGTCGGCCAAAGCCAACTGGTCAAATCCAATAAAGTACGATAAGAAGTTGGCTAGTTGACCATCGACTCAGTACCATGAACATCCATTATCTACAATTAAGTACTACTAATTACTATTAACTACTTATTAACTACGTACTATTTACAACCGTTAACGAGAATGAAACCACAGCGATGGCAACTGGCGAGCATATCACCGCCAATTGAGTAAACACCAAGTTCTCCGCCCGGGTGATCATTCCGAACACCCTGAGGGGCCTGTTGATCTTGGGGATGGCTGGCCCAAACTCACGGCTACTTCAAAGCCGCGCTGAATGCGGGTTGCATCAACTACTAAGCTCAAGTGGCATCGGATTGTTTCACATGGTTTTTCGGGGTCCCCTATTTGAAGAAACCACCAGACATATCGATAGACTCTGCTCAACCTTCCACATCTCAGGTGCATAGTCGCTGACTTAACAACAACAACAACAACAACAACAACAACAACAACAACAACAACAACAACCACTGCTACTGCTACTGCTGCTACTGCTGATGATACCGTGACTACGACTTCCATAACTCTCAATATCATTCCTCCTGCCGGACCATAACCATAACCACAACCGCAACCTCAACTACAGCTGGAAAAACAACAATTCTCCGCAACAAAAGTGGGCATACTGTGGCAGTCAGGGCAATGCAAACCCAACTGATCAGTCATCCAGAAAACTTGTAAACCCACTAGTTGGCGCATTCTGTCTGCAATGCACCAACAAACCAGTGGCTAGGTATCAGCAAATGCCCCAGGATCCTGCTTTGATGATGCCAATTGTGACCCGAAAATCTTCAACGAATGACCGGATCACCTCCAAAAAGAGCAGCCACATGAGCTCCCAGTCATCACTGCGGACACTGCGAGCAGCACCTCCTTGGAAAATTTGTTCTTGGACTCCGCCTCGACTTTTTTGATGTAGCTCCTCGCAGCTGATGCAACTCCAAACCAGTTCCATCGGCTGCGCAATGGCATCCTCTGCTGAGGTTTTGGAGTGAAGACCTTGAAAACTATCAAAGACTATCCCTTGGTGAATTATCTTTTGATCTTTGGTGAATACCCTTGATTGTACTTATTGCTTGGTGGATACCCGTGGAGTATACTTTATTTGGTGCCCGGTCTTTAGACCGACCCTCCGGAATTGCAAGGGCCCCTGGCAAACAAACCTGGAAATCGCTCTAAAAGCCATGTTTATTGACGATTACGAACCATAGTGGTTGGTATCCGCCATTGCTCATTCATGATTCACATTGATTCAAAAACGTCAATGAAGCGTGGTTATCAACGAAGTTCATCAAGGTGAGTAGTTTGCAGTGGTAAAGTGGTAATCACTTATTGAACTTTTTAATTATAACAGAATCTAATTCACTCATGGATTTTGCAGGAAATTGTGCTCATGAACCATTTTGTCAAGGTAATGCTGGATTTACATATGGCTGTGGGTCAAAACCCTTAGTCCCCCTGGTTCCCCTATCATTAGCCATTGTTTTCCCTTATCATTGTTGGTAAATCCTCCATGAGTTGCTTGGTTTATATTGGGTTCCCCTATCATTAACCATTGTTTTCCCTATAGGTTGTTGGTATTATCCCCTAAAATTGGTTGGTTAATATTGACCCATAGCCATATTACCTTCCGCAAAGCATCAGATCTGTCTGGAAGCCATGGCTATTTCGGCGGCTTGCCAGGGCCATTGCTTCAACGTGTGCAACAAGGACCGATGCCTAGCCATTGACCTCCAGCAAGGCCCTTCGCTTGGGGATCCTTAATCGTCTTGCTGGGTAGAAAAGAATGGGATCTTGGTTTCTAGATGGTTTCTATATGATTAATTTCTTGAAACGATCGTTTGGTAGTGGTTTCTAGATGGTAACTATGATCCCTTGCCTCATCAATCAATGGCAGTGAACACCGTTAATCGTCTTCGTTGCGTAGGATGCTTGTGACTGTTGATAATTAATCCGTTCAATTCTTTGGTTGGTGGTTTCAACCCTCTAAAAACATTGGTTAATCAACCAAGCATCCCAAATTTTCGGAGAAAAAAAAGCATATAACCACCAACCAGTTCTGAGACCGTCTGGTAGATTCACTTGGCTGAAAATGACAGCCGTCCGAATGATCGTTCGTAGCGAATTGAGATATTCAGCAGTGTTGATCAGCCAATTGTTCAGCATAGTGTGGTTGATAGTCCCACCATGAACTGCCATGGATTAAATTACCGTCATGTATCAACATGAAGTACCAAAAAGTCACGGTTCATCTTTTCATACGCAGAAATGGTCTTGAATAGTGGATATCATTACGAACCTTACTACTATTCACCAGTATTGCCCATTCTTACAATGGAATATAGTGGATGTAGTAAGCATTGCTAACCAGTACTGAGCATTCCTGACCATGCTAATCTGATGACTACCATGATCAAATGCTGGATGCTAGGCACTACTATAACCATCACTACTAGCGGTCATTCCCAACCATCGAATCATGTCTGGTTGCTGGCTATATCCCTATCATTGCTTGGTACTAACCAGTATTTGACCCTTGATAAACCATCATGATGACTAAACCATCATTGATCAACCACTATTAACCATCACTGTCAACCATCATGATGACTAACCGTGCTCACTGGCTTGGCTCATGGCCGATCATGGACCACTTGGTCGCCACTTTCGCCACCCCCCTGATGCCTGGCATTTTCCAGCGCAGCCTCGCACTTCTGGATGGCAGCCTGACGTGGTATGAGTTGGTGACCGTTGGTGGTCCTGAATCGACACAGCAAAGATGAAAATGACTTTGATCAATGAGGCTTTAGAGCGAACTGTTCATGGAAATTTCACCTGACTAGTTGGTTATTAATCGAACAGTTTGGGGGAGATTTGCCAAAATGGTCAGTTGGTTATCAAATGACTACATAGATCTACATACTTGTTTATTCAGCTTATTTTCATTGTTAACGAATGGTGGTTTATCAACTATGATAGAGAACACGTTTTCACATGTGTGGTTAATAACTATGGTTAATTACTACAGTCCTTTGCGTATAAAGAGTGGCTAAACCCCCATCATCATCATCATCATCATCATCATCATCATCATCATCATCATCATCATCAAGGCATGTTGGTTGTGACGGTTTGATGATGGTTAATCAACAAATGCAGCAATGGATGATGATGCATGATGGTTCGTAGAGGTTGCAACAATTGCAGTAATCCATTCTCCTTCAGACCTGCCACTTTGAAAGTTCACGGATACGAAGGGCTCCAAGGGATGTGGGTATGTTTGGATGAGTTCGCCTGTAGCTGTGTCCATCCATGTATCCCAAGAAACTCAGTAATGCTCAGCGCTTGGAGCACAAATCGAACACCTTGCACAAATTCGAGAAGGAAAACCATCCCTGGGATGGTTCAACAGCAATATCGAGATATTTTGTTCGCATACCCTACCCTTCCAGTCACCTTTATAGTCGGTAACCAACCCTCAAAGGCAATGGTAGAAACCATCCGGTTACCTACTATAGAGGCAACTGGAAGAGTAGGGATAGTTGCAACCCTGAACAGCCGTGGTCCCTGCAACCACTAACCACCACCGGTGACCATCAGTTGCCTCACTCCCCTGGCGGTCACACCTCGCACTGGGCCACTGCCTGCACTCCTTCCTCCACTGGTAGAACCTGTGGAAGGTGTGGATGGGTCTTCCTTCGCGGGGGCGTATGCGAATAGGAACATGGACATAGGTACATGGATATCATGGATAGATGGATTCATTGCTAGATCAGTCGCGCTCTTATGTGTACACAAGCATATGATGCTAGTTCCGCAGTGCATGTCTGGCATGCACTTCAAATAGCTTCGAGATGTGTTGCTTAATTTGCATCGTGCACTGATCCACTTAGTCTTACAAGTTGCCGAACATTTGGAGCCAGCTTTCGCAACGGAAGAAGTGGCCGTCCAGAGAAGTCCTCCAGGTTCCCAGGGATCCTCGAGCTCCACCAGGCACCCCAGTCCCACTGAGTCGTCGCTACCTCCAGGCCTTTTAGGAACGGCCTCAGCGTTGGCCACCCGTTCCGAGGTGCTGCCCACGTTGGTTTCCATGTGGGTGTTTCTCAAAATATAGGGACCCCCAAATCATTCTTTATAAGCCATTTTAGTAATAAACCAACCATTTTTGGGGTCGCCTATTTTGAGAAACCACCATGTGAGATCATTGCTCTACAAGAAATTGAACAGTACCAGGCCGTCCCAGAAAATCAATGATCAGATCTCCAGCTGGCACGGAATCACCGTGCCAAACTTGGGATCCGACAATGGAAACACTCATATCAGCTCCACTATGTCAGGTCTGTGCGACCGTCTGGTGATCAATCAACAGTAGGGATGAGTCTCAACCCACTGCGGCTACCTATGATGAATCCTCATTGCCGGCCGATGACTGTAAAATTTTCGGTTGACTTTTGACCAGGATCCGCCAAAGCACCATAGCAATCTCTGGCCATCATGAAGGCTTGAAACTGGTGCATGCATGACCACCGCGCGGGCACTGGACGAAGCCCATAGGTTTTATGTGTCTTGCACATAGACATAGGCATCGCCAATCACACACCTGTTCACGCTGACTGGTAGCCAACCACTGGCATGATGGCGCAGCCCATGGCTGCCAGTGCCTAGTGGTCATTATCAGTTGGATGACCAGGCCAGCTGATGGATCAATAATCATGGCTATCATAAACCACAGCTATTAATTACCAATTGCAACTATAGCTCTAAATTACCAAAAAAAACTGATGACTGCCCAAAAAATCTGATTCTTAGCCATCCATTCTGGCTATTACCCTTGAATACTGACAATTGCAGCGTCACTGTAGCCCTCCTGAGTTCACTTGAGTGCGCGACATCTCAGCTTCAGATGTAGCAAGGAATGCCTGCGACGTCGTGCAGGTTCCAGCTGCTGCCATGAAAGGGCGTGGATTGGTTCAGTCCACGCCTGTCCTTCACACCACCCACCCAACCAACCAAGCAACCAAGCAACCCAACTAACTAGCTAACTGACTCACGCACTCACTCGCCCGCTCACTCACTCACTCAGTCAGTCACTCACTCACTGACTAACTCACTCACTCACTCACTCACTCACTCACAAAAACAGCAACATCAACAGCAACCGCAACGGCAACGACAACAACAATGAAACAGCCACGCAAACAAACAGTCAAAAAATTAAAATCAAACTGCCAAACAACCATCATCTAACAACAAAAATTGCACCCACAAATATCTTCAATTGCTGTAGATTCATGCTTGCACGCCAGTGATGGAGTGTAATAATCATGGTGAGGTAAGTCTGTGTGTATGCACATAGAAAAAGATAAATAGATACATGTGTGTGTGTGTGTGCGCCTACTTGCAGAGAGTAGGGCATTCCTGGTCATACGACAATTTTCGTCTGTGAGCTGAGCTCACAGAATTCTCATGCTGCGGGTCAGCAACAAAGATTTTGACTTGACAATGAAACCAACGGTGGCGTTGGCATTGACTGACAATGACGATGAGAGTAGTGATGTGGGTCACTTCCGTCTCCTCGGGCACTCAAAAAGAGACCTCACATCCCAGAAAGAAGCAAAAACAGGGTAAAACACGTACCTCAAGTTACATCAACATCTTGCTCCATATCCATTTACATCAAAGCATGGGGTTTTATTGGCGAGGGCATCACTGGTAAATTGCTAACCCCAACAGCCCCCAGTTTTGGCGGCAAGCTGCAGATCTGGTGTTTTTTCTCGGCTATCGCTTCGCATCCCAGCTTGGTCGGCTTCCAACCAGCATTCGTTGTACCATGCGATGCGACCCGCATCGCCAAGCAACCGCCACCAACCCTTGGAGACTCAGCGCGAGCACCGCCGCACCCTGACGGCCTCTTCGGCGTGTTCGATCTTCTCGTGAACCTGGCGTTCGAGAAGGCGTCAGTGGAGAACCCAGCTGTTGATGGTCAATGAAGGTTGTTAATTATGGCGAATAGTGATTTTCTATGGTTTATAATAGTGGCTAAGCCATGGTTGATAATAGTGGCTAACTATGGGTTATAATGATGGCTAAGCTATGGTTTATAGTGGTTCATAGTGGTTTAACGCTGGTTTATAGTGCTTAATAGTGGTTTAACTATGGTTTATAGTGCTTGATAGTGGTTTAAGTAGGTTACTTGATGGCAATAGTTGTTCATGCTTGGCAGCGGTTACGACTCTGGCTTATCAATAACAGCAATGGGAGATCCAGCTGTGAATAGTGGTCCATAAGGGTTGCCAATGGAGGGTCCATCTGTTGATAGACCACCCATGTTTCATAGTAAATCACCAGCTATGAGTCTCTGCCAAGACTGGGGTGGTTTAGCTGGCAGCCGGACTTCCCATCCTTCCAGCTCTTCATCGTCAAGTCATTGATGGAGTAGTGTTAACCGCGGATTGACTTTAACCCTGGTTGATCAATAGGAGATATCCCCCAAAAGCCAACTGCTTTACCATTAATTAAAGTGGTACCCCCCGAATTAATCAACCTATGGTTTATTAATCCGGGGTTGACATTCATTGACCGAATTATCGATGAAGTTATGGATGGTCATTTTCCTTCAGTATGAGCAACAAAAATGCCATCAATGACCTCCAGGGATTCAGCAATCGACGACGAAAGGATGTGATAACCATCAACCATCAGTTCTTCAAGCATTCAAGCATCAATTAATAACCAGCAAACAGCGATTTTTGACAGTTATTGATGGTTGCTGGCTACAGTATCAATTGATGGTTGCTATGTTTCATTCAATGGTTATATTGATGGTAACAACCAGTTTACAACCATTTGGATCCTATTTGGTCATCGTCGACTATTGGTGGTAGTGCATGATCAACTAGTGATGGTTACCATTGTAAGATTCCTGTGGAGCCAGGGACTGGAAAAGCCAAAATAAATAGTTTATCATTTTTTTTATCATTTTTTTATCATTTGGGCTTATCATTTTTTATCATTTTTTATCATTTTGCAGTTTTGGCAGCTTGGGAACCACCAAAATCACCAAAATTGACCAAAATGATAAAAAAAAATGATAAATAAATGAAAACGGTCATCAAATTTGCAGTTTTGGCAGCTTGGGAACCACCAAAATCACCAAAATTAACCAAAATGATAAATAAATGATTAAAAAAATGATAAAAAAATGATAAATAAATGATAAAAAAATGATAAAAAAAATTAAACGGTCATCAAATTTGCAGTTTTGGCAGCTTGGGAACCACCAAAATCACCAAAATCACCAAAATCACCAAAATGATAAACAAATGATAAATAAATGATAAAAAAAAAATGATTAAAAAATGATAAGGGCAAATGATAAAAAAATGATAAAAAAATGATAAACTAATTATTTTGGACCACCCCAGTCTGTGGCTAGAAGAATCTTACAAGGTTACCATCATCTTAAACGTCAGTTAGTCACAATACAAGCATCAACTATTACCACCGTGCAGTGACCCTCCAGTTCGAACTCAACTATGGATTGCAGTATCAATACCGAGTTGTACCCCGCATTTAATGAACTGGGGTTAGCTCACTACGTTGAGTACCAGTTGTAGATATATATAACTAGCTCATCAAATGGCGACTCTCAACCCATTGATCATAACCATCAACCACTATTTACCATGATTAACCATAGTCAATCATTATCAACCATCATTAAGTAACCAAGATGAACCACACTTCACCACACTTCACCACACTTCACCACACTTCACCATATCTAACCATACTTAACCACACCTAACCATACTTGCCATTACCATGGTAGACCACCGTACGAAATTGTGGCTTCCCCACCCTGTACTCCGCTGGTCGCGCAGGTGCTGGGCGCTCCGCGCCAGGGACAAGGTGCCATCCACTTGGAGCGTCTCCTGCTGTCGTTTCAAAACTTCGCCTGGGAGGCGGAGAAGGCGCGGAAGGCGCGGTGGCGGAGAGCTGGTGCCGGGGTGCTGGGAAGCAGCTGGGGTGGTGGATTTTGCTGGTCAGGGTGAAGGGAGTGAAAGGATAGTGATGATTTTTAGGAATTCAGAGTGTTGAGATATGACGAGTTGATGCTTAATCGATGGTTACAAGGTATGGCTGATGAAAATGTACTGATGATTCATAGCAGGAGGCCGGCCAATCTGCTAGTGAATTACTGGTTTACAGCAGTATGACTCATGTAGAATACTAGGAAGCATACCAACGCTGTTGAGTGATATGGGATACAGATGTATTTGTTTACGGTTCACATTAACGACCCGCAATAACCAACAACAACCTCCAATAATCAACAAAGTATCACTCACAGTAATGGTCAACAACCAACAATGAGCAACAAACATAAAGGATGGTGTGTCAAGAATAGGTACCCCTTCACTGTCCACCAAGTTGTGGCGCATACCCCATATATTTCATTGTTTGATGTTGTCGGATAGGAACCACGAAGAGGTTTTTCAACATGAGCAACGCTGCTGAAGGAAGATAGAGATGAAATGGAACACCACGAGTACACAATCCATTTCTGTGGGTGTCCATTGCCAGGTGAGCATCAATGCTGTGATTGATTGCGTTCCCGTTCGATCTTGCAAGCCCATTCAGCTGACAACTAAACGCATTCTAGGATTACTGCTTCAGAGCACTGAACACCAGCATTGATAGTAGCGTCAACATCAAAATAAACCAATCAATCAGCAGACTTTACGTTGAGCAGTTGATTCTCACCTTTGGCTTCGAATGTTCCTTGCAGTTCTCTCATTCATGATCATCGCAGATCCAGCTTAAAGAAATAGCAGGTTGATGGTAAATCATATGTGATTTCTGAGAGCAACATGGGGGCAGCAGCATCTCTGCTCGTCGCCCATGGACCGCCCCCCCCCAGGACCGGGCTCTCGGACGGATGCTCATGAGCTTTTCGCGCGCTTCGCTCACGCGTTTCTTCATGCCCTGCGAGCCAGAGCGAGACCAGCGAGACCAGCTGCTCCAGCCACAGGTGAGCCTCCCAAATCAATCCAAATCAGTCAGTTTATCAATCATTTCTAGTAATAAACCAACCATGACTTGGGGGGTTCCCCATTTTGAGAAACTACCATATGAATGTCGTTGCATACTTGTGCCATGAGCCAGTTTGTACCTCCATGGAGGTATATGAGCATATCTGTGCATGATCTCGATACCTTTATATCGATGCACATCTAACTGTCTGTCTATCCATCTATCTATCCATCCATCGTTCGATCTATCTATCTATCTATCTATCTGTCTGTCTGTCTGTCTGTCTGTCTGTCTGTCTGTCTATCTATCTATCTATCTATCTATCTATCTCTCTATATATGCATATAATGTAATCCATTAATAAATCTATCTAATTCAATATTTCCTTTATGGGTGTCCTTGACAACCATCAGGATCTGGGCCCCCCCCACAAACCAAGTACCTCCAGTCACCATGCCGAATATCCAGGGAAACCCTCCAAGTGAGGGGTTGCGGCACTAGTGGACACACACAGCAGTTTCCCAACTAATCCAAAGTGACGATGAGGTCCCGGTTTGTAACAAATATTCCCATCAGTGAATGAGAGGGAAGAATCACCAGCCACAACTAACCAGCACTAACTGGTGGGTGTATTGGTTCGATCTATTGGAAATACGGTGGCTTTTCAAAATATGGGTACCCGCAAAAATGGTTGGTTTATTCCTATCACTAGTTGTTCAATGCTGGATGGTTTGGGGGACCCCCTTTTCGAGAAACCACCAGATATACCTCAATGAATCAATGAAAGCATTCCTACTCACCCACCCACCAACTCCAACCCAAAAAAAATTACCACGACTAAACCCCAACTCCAACCCCTTCAGTGAATCAATCTTCACCTCTGTCCCGTGGCGGCCGCGCCTCCAACTCCTTCTGTGCCGCCGTGTCTTGCATGGGTGGGCTACGCTGGTTGATCAGCGCAAAGGTGGCCTTCAAGTCTTCCTTCGGTGGCGAGGAACTCCAGGGTAACCCAGGGTAGCACTGGCACTACGGGAGGGAGCCTGTGCGACCAAAGCATCATAGCAACACCCGGCTCCATGGTCACAACTGAGAAGTGCTCCACTGAGTTTTTTCGAACCAAACAGCTGAGTCTAACGCAGGGCTTTTCGAACGCTCGGTTGTACATGAGCGCGTCAGCAGTTTCCACGGCTGATGATGGGTAATGAGTCGCAGATACTGAATACACAGTACACATACACAAGGGCTCTTAAGCACTGGACTCTCAGAGCACATATGGGGAACCGTTCTGGTGGAAATCAAGACCACTGAGAGGCCCTGATGGTTGCCCGTCCTCTCAACCAGCAGTTGATTGGCATGCACACTGTTTCTAATAAATGAAGCAACAAGGCCGCCTTGAAAAGATAAGAAGTAAATCAATAATAAGAAAGGATGAGAAAAACGGTGGGTCATCATCAGCGATAAAAATGTGATCAACAATGATCAACAATGATCAAAAGAACCATCAAAACAAAACAATGGTTTCAATCAAGGAATCTATGATCAACAATGATCAACAATGATCAACAATGATCAACAATGATCAACAATGATCAACCATGATCAACCATGATCAACAATGATCAACAATAATCAACCATGATCAACAATGATCAACAATGATCAACAATGATCAAAAATGATCAACAATGATCAACAATGATCAACAATGATCAACAATGATCAACAATGATCAACAATGATCAACAATGATCAATGATGATCAACCATGATCAACCATGATCAACAATGATCAACAATGATCAATGATGATCAACCATGATCAACCATGATCAACAATGACCAACAGCAAATGTAGACTCTGGTAAACTAGCATGGCAATGGAAAATCCACCAAGTATTCATCGTTTCTCAGGGTTTCTGTAAAACATCGGATGGGTCCAATAAATTTCAACCCTCAAACCACAAGCTTCGTAAAATTTGAAATCTCAAAATTGTGGTTGAATAAACCATCCGTAGCTCTGGGGTTCCCCAAACTGCCTTGAGATACACCCAACTAGTAGTTGTTTAGCCCTAAGTTTGTTGGCTATTGTCTACCAATATTGACCATTATTAGTGGTAGTGATATCCCCAAACTGCCTTGAGAGACACCCATCTATATGTCTAGGTCTATCTTCGGCCACCGGCTTCGCAGGTCCTCAGCCGGCTCCAACATCTGCGAGGTGGAAGTAATGTCATCCTAGCACGGAGAGCGAGGAAAATGATGGATGAGAGCATAGTGTTGCTTGTTGTTGGCTAAGTATTGATTATTGTTTGTTAAATGATGGTTATGTACTTGGTTATTGTAAATGATGGTTATGTACATGATGCTTATGTAAATGATGGTTATGTAAATGATGGTTTGCAAATGATGTTTATGTATATAAATGATGTTTACGTAAATGATGGTTATGTAAACGACGTTTTGGTTTCGTGTTGTTGGTTATCAAGCATCATTGGATAGCTGTCATGATGCAATACAACAACAAACCTCCAAATGATAGTCCATAATGTACCAAAAAAACATGTTGGAATATCAACAATGACGATAGGCACCAAAAAACATCATTGATGGTTGACCAATAGAAGAATTGACAACAATGCCGGATCATGACAGAATTACCTGCAATCCCTATGATAATCAACATTGGAGACTGACGCTCAGTTTTTGATGGTTGTCAATGGTCCTTCCTCATGTCATAACCAAAGGTGTCAAGACTACGCAGTAACAGAATATCATCAACAGTAGGAGTTGGGTATCACCAATATTGTAGGATCTCATCAAGAATTACAGGTTTAAAGCCATTAAGAACCATCAATGACAGCACCAATTATCATGAAAAACGGGCTAGCCATCGATAACCTCTGATCACCATCATATTCTAATTTCAATCATTCACTAACGTCAATAGCTACTAAAAACCGATAACAACCAAGAATGTATCCCGGTGTAGCCCTTCATTGTGATTTCATGAGCGCTAATCAAAGCCCTTGATGAACCATGATGGTCAATTGACAATGACTGGGATACGATGGTGGATGGTGATGATGATGATGATGACGACGATGATGACGATGATGACGACGATGACGACGATGATGATGACGACGACGACGACGATGATGATGATGATGACGATGATGATGCTGATGCTGATGATGATGATGATGATGATGATGATGATGATGATGATGATGATGATGATGATGATGATGATGATGATGATGATGATGATGGATGATGATGATGATGATGATGGATGATGATGATGATGATGATGATGATGATGATGATGATGATGATGATGATGATGATGATGATGATGATGATGATGATGCAACAGTTGGCCACCTCGGCAATCAACATAAGCAAATAAGCAAACAAGGGTATGCAGATTTTGCACCAGCAATGGATGATGGTAGAGTGATGCTGATTGATGGTGATTGAACATGTTAAAAACCGAAACGAATGCAAAAAGAGAGCGATGACAGACCACAAAAGCTGGATGATGAGAATGATAACCTAGTTGTGACCATGATGCAGTTGAGGGCGAAAAACTGATGGGCTAAGGATCTCACAATGGATACCATTACAATAAAGATTACAATTAACTTCCCATTAATAGTCCAACGAACAACAATAATGGTTACTGTTTTGGACTTCGACTTACACTAATTACTGCGTTCTTGCACTTCAGAACATCGAAGCTGAATGACCAACACCAAGCAAAATTGACGATCATTGAACCATCAGTCGCGCTCACAAACCATCATGATCCACTCAGGCAGCATTTGATTCCTTTTAACCTGATGCGGGGCGGCGCCAGAAGATACAAATCCCATCATAGAGCTCTGCAAATTGCTTGCTGAGCTGCTCATCATAAGCCAAGGCCGGCGCATGAATGGCTGCCCCATTCATCGCTTGCTGCCGAACAGCAGGGTCAGTACCACAGTTGAGCACCGCACTTCTCTTAGTGCTAAGCTCCACATTCTGCCAAAGCTTTGACCACAGTTGTGGGTTGGTTCCGAAATCTCTCAGGCACATGGTCACGTCAAAACTCGTCCATAACCTAACGTCTTCGCCTCAAAAATGACCCTCACAACTTGCTACTGGAGAAAAACATGCAAAAAAGTTGCGGGCTGCGCCTTTACATGTGTGCAGTGTGCAAAAAAACTCACAAAAAAAACTGCCCTGCACAGGTCAGCACAACTAAGTGGCTGTAGATCCTCATTAGGGTTCAACCCCATTTTTCGAAAGATTCGGAAAATGATTGGGAAAAAATGAAATAAAAAGCCCATGCTGAGTGACCATATATCCTCATTAGGCTTCAACCAGTTGTTTCGAGATTAATGGAAAAAACGTCAAACAAAAAGCCGTCATCTGTGCGCTGAGTGGCTGTAGATCCTCAGGGGCTCCACCACATTTTTGCTGAGCAGTTTGATGTTGGTGGAGGCATCAAACGCGAAGGCCTTCACCAGCCCAGTGTCGTTGAGGAAGGTCGCAGCCAGACCGCTACCTGCGCAGAAGTCCGCCACATGGCTGTCCCGGGGCAAGACATAGCGTAGCAGGGCGCGCAGCAAGGGCTTGGGCACCTGCACAGCTGGAGTTTGAATCTGGAAGGCTTCAGGGTGCTTGGGTGGTGGTTTATGCTGGTTTATGCTGGTTTATGGTGGTTAATAGTTTTTACTTTGGGGGGTTCATGGTGAGTTGGGTGGTACTTTTGGTTTATAGTGGTTGATGAATGGTTCAAGTGTAGTGAACTCCCAGCCGGACAGGAATGCGCTGACACATCAGCAAGCATCCTCTTATGCATCTCAGAGATTGACTTCTCACCAACTAGTGCTTCCAGCAAGGGAACAGCCTCTGGTTGATGGAAACTTCGCCTTCACGTAGACCAACTGATTGCATCCACCAACCGCCCAACCCGCCCAGACACTGCTATTTCACCATCACCACCATTCACAAGTCCCATCCGCATCCGTGAAAAACCATCCCGTCCCCCACCACCAAGTCCCACCCCATCCTTCACCACGGCCCTTGATCGTCACTATGATCACCCACCCCAGCCGTCCCAGCCACCTGGCCATGACCCACCACGGCCACCACGGCCCCTGCCGCCCCTGCTCCACCTGCCATTCCTCGAAGGTGTCCCTGCGCAGGACCTCCATGGTGGACCACGCCACGCCGTCGGCCTCCAAGGCTTCGAAGCGGGGGAGGGGGGGCCAGCCATGGGGGTCATGGGGGGGGGTGAAGGGTGGTGGTTGGGTGGGAGAATGGTTGAGAAATGGTGGGTGGAGGGTGGATGAAAGGTTGGTGAATGGTTGGTGAATGATGGTTGATCATTGATGGTTGATAAGTGGTTTGTAGTGAATGATAGTGGCCCAGTGGTGATCAATGGTTGATGATGGTTCGTAGTGGTTGATGGTGGCTGGTGATGGTTGTGAATGGTGAGTCAGAATGGTTGTTGTTATACTGGTGTGGTTGATGAAGTTCGGATGTGGTGCCAGGGTTTCTCAAACGTGGTGACTGAGAATATACAGGTCGATGGCTATAAAAAACAATCATGACAATTACTAGTGCTTGATAACTGGCCGTTGATGTTTCATGATTGAAATAGTTGTTAATGACTCTTAGTTGTCATTATCTTAGTTGTCATTAACTTGCCAACACTATGTTTGTCATTTGCCAACACTGTGTTTGTCATCATTAAATCTTAGTTGATCCTCGTTGTCATTTGCCAACACTATGCTTGTTGATGTTGGTAGTGTGACCTGGTGAAAGAAGGTTCATGACCGTAAGGTACGACTAGCTGTAATGGTTCAAAACTAGCTCTTCAGCCCTACTGATGCTCGATGATAATAGCGAGCTCTAGCCAGCTATAACGGATACAGTAATAAAATGCAAGAATCAGGGACAAGGGTTCACGTTTGTTACTGATGGTTCGTGATTTTTCTATAAGGGTTTGTTGGAAAGTGTGGGTGAAAATTGGTTTTGAAAAATAGTTATGATAGTTGATCAACAACCATCAACGACCGACAATAGAGATGGTATACGTCTTGAATGTCGGATTTCACATCACCAGAGGTTGCTCATGATGGTTAGCATTGGTTTGTCCTTCTTGAAACTGACGATTAGCGATTGATTGGAGAAATGCATACTTGATGGCAAAAATTCTGACAGTGTTTTCTAGAGACAACTGATGATAGTAAATCCTGCAGAGCCTCGGCGAATGCAGATGCTTTGTTGGTAACGCTAAAAGTTGATAAGTGGCTTACTACAAATGGTTCGCAACGCCTCATACTGACGATTTGGCAGCTGAAGCGGATGGTTTCTCATCGTAAATGCTTATTGCTAGTAGGTGCTTGTGGTGGTCAGTACCACTGAGTAGCACTGGGGCACAATGATGTTAATGGTTGGCAATGTTCAATACTGATGCTTGGCAATGGTCAGTGCTCATGGTTTGAAATTGCAACACGTGGTTTGCATTCGTTTATATGCGAACTATTTGTTGATGGTCAAACAATTCACTATAAACATGTTTGATGATGTGGCAAATTGATTGGTGAATAATGTGCCAATACAAGCAAATCTTCTGGTAGCTCAGACATTTCCTGAGCCATGGGTGTTCCCTCTCATCATGTAGCTGGCAGACTTGGGTAGCGTATTCAAGAAACTCGCTTCTCATGAAAAATGTACAAGAAATGTAGAAAACAATATCAAACAGTGATAACTACGTGTGCATGCATCGTATTATCATGCTATATGAGATACGCATATACATGTGCAATATCAGTATATATATATATGTATATATATATATAATCAAGAGTACGCTTATATGAATGTTGAAAGAAGTGTCTATGCATGCACATACATTTATATACATACATGTACATGATTGTACATGTATATCATATATCATGCGTATTTCCAGTAACCGGATATATATATATATATATCAAAATAAGTAATATTTAGTTAAATTGTGATAGTTTTACATGTAGCGATATGCAAAGAATATGTGATGCATATAGTATCTAATGTGCTCATAATGCTGATATCATTGTTTGAAAAAAGGTAATAACAAAATGTTAATAAAAAGGTAATAACAACACAAAGATCAATAGTACATATATACATCAAAAACAGTTACAATAATCTTAATGAACAAAAATAACAACCCAAAGATCAATAATATATATAATAGATACACGAAATCAATAATATATACTGTATATATATATATATTTATAAAAATATATATAGAAATCATATATGTGAATTCACCGTCGGGGGGGGCTGTGTATAAGCCGAAGGCACCGCCTGATCCTCCTTGGAACGCCAGTTGACCATGATGGATTCGTAGGTTCCTAGGTGCGACGGGGCGTCCTAAGGGGCGCCGGGGCCGGTCATGACATACGGATGGGGGGTTCGTGCGGGTTGAGCATGGTCACTAATGTTTCATGGTGGTTCATAGTGGTAGTAATGGTTTGTAACGGTTAAGTGATGAGGAAATGATGGTTAGCGAATCATGTAGTGATAGTTGGTCAATGGTGGTTGATGATAGAACATAGGTGGGTTGAGAATTCATCAATGAATTGCAACTGAAGTTGTTTGCCCCAATATATCCAGAATTTCTGCTAGCAGTAATAACCACTATCAACCACAGTGAGCCAAGTTGTCATTAAGTAACCACTAACCACTATCAACTAACCGCTTGGCTCATGGTGATTAATTAACCACTACCACTAATCAACCACTATCAACAACCACTATTAACCACTACCACTAACCACTATCAACTCACTGTGCTTCATCGAGCAGCATTAGCTCTGATTTCTCTTTAGTTAACCACTATTAAGCATCACCAGCCAATGGTTAAACACCGTGAAATAATGGTAATATCTAATTTGATGAAAATAATGGTTGTTGGTTGATGGTGATTCACCATTGATGATGAATGGTAGTTGGTTATTCATCCTCAACTACCATTGCAGCATCATGAACCAGCATTAACCTTCGTTAACTATCATTACCTCACTGGTCAACCACCATTCAACCATTGCCTCCATCATTAACCACTAGTAAACACGAAATGATGACCACCATCCTTCATGAACTACCATCATTGACCACTTGTAGTCACGAGTAATGGTAAGCCTCATCAACACCACCCTCTTAACCACCCTCAAGCAACCCTTAACAACCCTTAGCAACCCTTAAGAACCCTTAACCACCATCATTTAACAACCCTTAGCCACCATTGCCCCCACCCTCAAGCACCATGTCCGCTCTCCAAGTCTCGAATGTCCGCTTCAAAGAGATCCACCACCTCCGCTAGCCACTTGCCAGCCCCTTGCCTCGATCCGAACGCCGCGCTCGAAGCGCGGCTGGGAAAACCATGGGTCAACCTGGGTCAAACCATGGATCAACCTGTGTTGACCTGGGTCAAACCATAGGAAAACCATGGATCAGACCATGGATCAAACCATGGAACTGAGATTTGGCTCGAGACTCGTCCCATATCTCGTCATTCTCCCATCAACTGTTTGGGAAGGTGTTCTTCCAAGCATCGTGGGCAGCTTTTGATTTCATGGTGGACTTATCCTCTCTTGGTGAATGAACTCTGCAAATGGTGATTTGTCCAACCAAGGTCACGAATGCATTTCCTGCTCACATTGAATCGCTATGTATTTGCATACTTGCCATACGCACTGCCAATGATTCACCATCAATAACCATTGGCATATGATGTTACACCCCTGTGATTGTATCTAGCGCCTCAAAGGTAACGAACCATAACGAAGGGGCCAGCAAGAAATGGGATCAGGATGTCCCTAGGAACTGCCGGGTACCAGTTCAAACCTCAGTAACGATGACTGCAACCATGTCCAAGAGTCATGACTCCAGTTCAGGTCATTTGAATACTTGAAGGATACCTGAACTCATTGATGCCATCCCCCACCAGGATGGCAGCCAGCACCCAGCCTAACGAGTTCAGCTGTACCCTGGAAGACCAGCCAGAGATGTCGCAGCTGGGAATGCAACAAGTGCTTCATCCGCCGCAGACTCATCAGAAACAGCAACTGCAGGTGTTCGTTCAGACACTCAGGTCGAGCTCCTGGGGCGGCTCTGCCAAGTTGAGTTTTTCACTAGAAATTCCCGCAGCTTCGCCCTGCAGCTCTTCCATTTATGGCAGACAGGGGGATGTAACCAGCAGTAAAGCTAGGGATCCTACCGGCAGTACTATCCACTAGCAGATTTTTGTTGGATTGCTACACTGTTTTGTAGTGCGATCTCTATGAGTGGGAATCATTCCCCACTGACCCAACGGATTTTTTGGAGTTCATATCATTACTCCTCGTCATCAAAATCTTCTTCGCAAATCTGAGCAATCCTGAAACTCCCCAACGATTGACCTGTGCCGAAGCCTCGATCTTGCTGATTGATTCTGCTAGTTGCTGCACAATTCTCAGGCCATTTCTAGTTTGCCTGTTGTGTATTGGTTCTGCTGACTCGTTGACCCTGATTATTTCGAATGATGAATTTGTGCCAAGCATTCCCCCTCAAGAGACACTTCACCTGTCCAACGAAGCTTCAACCACAGGGATCCACAGGGTGTGCTAACAAACTCCAGCCCTGAGGAAGCTTCAAAACCCCAAAATCGTAAGCAGCTGACCGACGTGGCAACCTGCTGTGGGTGGCTGTGCCCTCGTCCCTGCTTGCCACCAGGGCTCCTGAGAGAATGCCATGGATGTGGATGTGCGCTGAAAGCAGCGAGGCCGCCTGTGACATATGGGTCATTGCCCATGCACTGGAGCCACCGATGGCCCCCTGCAAGCGGAAGGCTTCATCCTCTGCAGTGAAGTTCCCTCTGACATAGTCCAGCTGCGCGCGTATCCGATCTCTGGACAGGTAGACATACTCCAGGAAATCCGAACAGTTGGACTCGTTGAGAGCAAAGTCGATTTGGCCTCGCAGCACTTTTGAAATCGGTGGGACGGAGAATGGTTCGACGTTTTCCCGTCATCACCCTTTGCACCCTGGCTTCAAAAGAATGACCCTTTGAGCGGTGCAGTGAGAGATTTTGGGCTCGTGGGGATTGACTGGTCAAGCAGCTGGTTTCTAACACTGCTCATCTAAGTCCGCACATCACCAACCCCCCAGCGCCCACAGCCACGGTTAAACCCACCAATGGAAGCTTCCCCTAGGGACATAATCCTTGCCACAGGCACTGTCCCAATCTTTGATGTGCACATCAACTGATCCTGCAAAGGCATCCGCCATCTGACAGATGGGACGTTGAGCTGCCGCCCAACACAGGCAGGTGAACCAGCACAGCCATGTCATCATGGTAGCCATGCTCACCACCGCTCCATCCCGCACCCCTACCGGGTTTTTTGTTGCAGCTTGAGCCCAAGGAAAGGTGGTGGGCTGGTGCAAGAGTTTGCTGTCTTGAATTTGACCCGAACCGTTGAATTGAACATCGCGACAAATGCGGACTCAGAAAAGTGAGACATGTTTGCCCGAGAATTTACGTATCAATATTAACCATTACTAAGCATCATTAACCTTGATTAATAGCCTTAAGTATCGCAAACCGTAGTGTTTTCAATATCACCAGGCAAGAGATCAAAGTGTCTTCAATTGATGGGACATCACTTTATAGAAGATGTATTGAACCGTGTGGTTAATAAATTCTGGTGGGTGATCATACATTGATTCACGACAGCTAAGAGTGGTCCATGATGGTTGAAAGTGGCCAAGCATTTTAAATTGCGATTTATAGTGGTTGATAGTCGTTTGAAAAGGCTAGTACAAAATGTTTCTGGGAAACTATCTAGTATTCTTCCACCATCGAAATCTCGGCCAATAGAGCCAGGACGAAGAAAATCAACCAGGAGCTTTGCCAACTGCTCGCAGTTTGACCCTCGGTGTCGACAGGTCTTGGACAGAAAATGTTAGGCAAAAAACTATTGTCTCTTCAGCTGTGAGCATTGAAACTCATCAGTTGTGAGCAAACAACTCGTCCATAAGCACAACAGAATATCTTCATCAATTCTTTGCGTAGTGACTAGTCAGCCATTCTCCAAACTGTCGTTCGTCGGGCTGTTCACGGAGGAGCTTCCAGCTACCAAAAAGAACTCCAAAATCCAATCATGTGTCTCTCCATGATTGGTCACATATATTAAATCTCCACTTTTCTTTGCTCATCCTGGATAGATTTATCTCCTGGAATGAATTTATCAAACCATGGTTAATTTTTTTTCTTTGCTTATCCATGAATGGTTATCCTGGATAGCCTCTAGGACCGCTGGAGAGACCATTCGGCTGGATCCTCCATGTGTCTCCACAACGAGCACAGCAAATGGCCACGTCGGCACCACCACGTTACCACCGCGCAGCGCCGCCCCCAATGCTTCAGGCCTGTTCCATCTGTGTGTCCGTGGACGATGTCATGATGTGGGCCTCAGCTGTGCTTGACATCGTTCAACCACGACCTTGGTTCAGTGGTACCTTGTTCAGTGATTTCTTGAGTCATAGAGAACCCCCCCAAATGGTGGCTTAATTACAATAAATGATTAATTTTGGATGATATTAACCATCAATATTAATCGTCACAAGCAACTATAATAAGGAGAATGATGGTACACCGGGGGTACAGGGTTTCGACCCATAGCCATATGTTTACGGTTGGTTAATCAATCAAAAAAATGTTGACTAATTTTCAACCATAGTTTCAACTGATCAATCAAAAAAATGTGTGTTTGGTGAATCACTTCAAATCGACGAAACAAGTTCCAGAATGAAACTTTCAACCATGTTAGTTTTGGATGGAAAAGCATCAACCATGGTGACTGTTTGTTGTCCCCTTCGTTTTCGTTGCCGCTTCGTTGACAACATTTCTCCCAGACACCTGGCGGAAGCTTTGAACCCCAACTGGCTGAACGAACAACTTTACCGGTGCCCACAGCTGACGATGGGTGGCACCTTGTCGCTTAGATGCCCTCAGTTCTCCCAGAACTTGGTATGTTGCAACCTTGGATCTGGATGGGGTGCCCTTCTGCAAGGCAGGCATCAACCATTAAGACCTATAGTGATGATGTTGGTGATACAGGAGCTATCTTGATGGATATCATGACCTGAAGATGGGTATCATAACCTCAATGGCAAAAGCATCACGTCTGTTGGCATAGCTGTTGTGTTGATAACTCCCCATGACCATTCCCAAATGTGCACTCTTGGAAACCAACAGCCCCCGGGAACCTTTTTTTCGGCCTATCCATAGAATCTACGCAGAATCATCCAGCGTAGAGTAGGTCGTATAGTAACATCATCCCTAGTAATTACCAGTAAACCATCTCCAGGTCTAGGTAACTTATGGATGAGCTGATGGTAATTATACCAGTAAACCATACAGATCTGCCACCTCCACGGTGGCTGGTTCCTCATGACTTTCATGGCCAGATCTGAATGGCCGGAGCCTTCCCATGGCGACTGACGCTTCGCTGCTGAGCTGCCTTTTCGATCTCCAGCTCTGCACCTGCGATGCTGGAGGCTTAAGGGTGGTTCATGACCGCAATCAACCAAGCACAATAGGAATGGAACCAGCAATACATGATGATGATGATGATGATGATGATGATGATGATGATGATGCTGGTGATGATCATCATGATGATGATCATCATGATGATGATGATGATGATGATGATGATGATGATGATGATGCTGGTGATGAGAACGATGATGATAACGATGACGATAACGATGATGATGACGATGATGATAATTACTATTATCATTTTTTTTACGCAAATATTGATAAAGACAATGGCAGCGCGTCAAGAATAACATGACAATGACGACGACGACAGCGACGACGACAGCGACGACGACAGCGACGACGACAGCGACTACGAAGGCGAAGACGGGCCCCTTGGTTGTTAAATGGATGAAAGTCTTCCAATTTTGTAAATCATATCCCACCTACCCCCGTGCTTACGCCTTGTGTCCGTATGCTATACTGATTCTTATTTGGCTGTCAAAGTATCTTTTTAGCTTAGAGAGGGAGACAATGAATGCCATCAAAATGATCAACCTTGCTCCGTGTTCGAGTACAGAGTCGACACGGTCCAAATAGATCTGAAAATTATGATTCTGAAGCTCAGTCATTGACTTGTTCAACCAATTCCGATCTGGAGTTTTTCCAATTTTGCTGATCAGCCGTAGACCATCCTGCCGCCATGCCATGATGCCAATCATTTCGAGAGTTTATCAAGTAACTAGGCTACATGGCTGGTGGATGTTGATCTGGTATGTAATCCAAAATGGCTTCATGCACAACCAAGTGGCTCTGTCCACGGCCATGGTGGTACTTACTAACCATCCAGGTTCATAGCCAATGCTACTCATAGGGAGACATTTTGCGGGTTACACCATTTTTGAACAAACCAGCTGTCAAACTCTCTTTTGTCGTCATAGAAAACTCCTGATTCAGAATCGCTGGTTGATCAGCTGGCTCGTCCACCGTTGGAAATGACAGAGATCAAGGAGTCACCAACCAATCATGGGGACATGGATGCACGGAAGTGATAGAAACCCGCAGGTTTTTCTGTGTTCACCCTCATGACGCTTGCCGCAAGAAAACTACCCTTGGGACGCCCAGGAGAGATTGAAACTTGCCTGTTTTCTGCGCTCACGCCCCTTGATGGTACGCTTTCGCTAGAGATCATTCTAGTGCCAATAGCAAGCTAGTTGGTGCTTTCGGCCGGTCAACCAAGCATCGCAAATATTGTGGAAAATAGAAAGTGCCAACAAAACCACCAAGTAGATGGGAATATCAAAATCCTTGTGCCAATAATAACAAGGATAAGCCATTCGTCTGATTTAAAAGATTTTCTAGATGTGATTGTTTGAAAGACTTAGCTCCAAAACTGGTGACTCCCCTATGCATAACGGTTTCTCTGGGACGGCTGGTAGGTACCACAATGGCGAACAACCCCAGGACTGGGACGATCAAACAGCTGAGGCACTGTTGAGTTTGTTCTGGATCTCCTGCAGAGCCTTCTTCGCCGCAATCTTCTGCTCGAACTCCTGGCGCTGCGGATCATGGGGACGGTGTGATGTGGTGCTGAAAGGCTGGAAGCTAAGGCTGTACATATCCATTGGTGCTGCCAATTTCTGGTGGAAAATGCAACTAAGCATCGAACGTCAAACATTGAAACTAAATGCGACTACGACTCAATCATTTCAACCAATCTCGAAGCTTCCCCTGGTGACCCGGTGCCTGTCGGAACTTCTTCAAGGGCTGCAGCCGCTTTGAAGCTTCGCCCAACCTCTTCTCCATTGCCTGGTTCGCCGCCACAAGGCAATTCGTGGTAGTTCATGATAGGCTCATGATGGGTGAGTGATGCTGAACGGTTCATGATGGAGATAATGGGAATGGCTAAATGGTGGTTAACTGATGATCAATGATAGCCAATGATGAGTTGATGGTGGTTAATGATGATCTACAATGGTTTTAACAACACCGGATCCGGATAATTGCCAACCATCCTAGGGACGTAGTTGCCAACCATCATGGGTTGATGATGGTTCATGCTGAGCTAATGCTAATTTGTCTATACTCTTTAATGCTTAGTGATAAGGACTCGAGACCAACAAGTGCAACAATGATGAAGCCATGACCTATAAATCAAAGCCTGCCACCACATGTTCGCATCTCAAAAAAGAACAGCGTAGGTGCATTTGAAGGGATGTATATGATGATAACCAGCGTTATAGTACAAAAACCACACCAAACCTAATAATGATGATAACCAGCCTGTTCGTCCCGGCCTGTTTTGTGAGATTTTGTGTTGACCCGACACTCAGGATTTTCGCAGACTGGGAACATGTTCGATCTCTCCCAGCTGCGTATGCAATGCTATTGCCTGAATGATCTAATGATGGATGCTTGGCTATGTCAGCTATGTGCACCCGCAATAATGAGGATATAGCCTATCGCCAATACCATCCCACAACTCTGTGCATGCAATGATATGATCACCAATAGGTCTATACCACCGAAAAGTGGATCAGAAGAGAGGTTTCCCTACATCTGCAAGTTCCACAGATCCTTTTGATCGTTCACTAAGCCACCCGAAAAAGAATACGACCCGCATCCCTAAGTTGAACTCCTGACTCAGATTTCGATTTGGATGCTTGGCAACAGTCATTTTCTCCCTTTCTCGTTCCTCAGATCACAAGAGAAAATCATCGGGACCCGCGCCTCAAACTCCTGTTGCGCCACTTTCTTGGCCTCTGGGGCATATTTCTTGTTGCTCTCTCTGAGCCGATTGGATACCAGCTTGCGAGCCTGCGCGAGGCAGGATTGGCAGTGCAACAAGCATTGAAAGTTGGTGGATTGGTCTTGCTTGCTTTCTTGGCTGCTTGCTTGGTTGCTTGCTTGCTTGGTGCTTGCTTGGTTGCTTGGTTGCTTGTTTGGTTGGTTAGTTGGTTGGTTGGTTGTTAGTTGGTTGGTTAGTTGGTTGGTTAGTTGGTTGGTCGGTTGCTGCGTTGGTTGCTGAGTTGCTTGGTTCAGCCCGGTGCTTGTAGCCCAAGTTGCACCCCGTCCCTTGGGTTCCTCGCCTCCATGAGGTCGTTGGATGCTTTCGATGCCGACCTCGGGGCGGAAGCAGCACGGACCGGCTCGGTGGCCACGCAGCTCTCTGGAACTCCAAGCAATCTACTGATGGCTAAGGGTGGTTAATGGTTGGAGGTCAGTCATGGTGAGTCATAATGATGGTTGGTTACTAATGGCTAGTAATTATCAATGGTGGTTAACGATGGTTGAGCAATAGATACGTGAGCGCTCCAACCAATGATTGATCATTCATGGTTGGCTAGTGGTGGCTAATGGTGGTTTATAAGCAGTGATGGTTAGTCATCGTGATTGACCATTGGTGATTTTTTCCGCGCTCCAACCAATCCACTGATGGTAAATTCCGGGCTAATGGTGGTTAAGTGTGATTCAGCATAGTGTTCATTCTCCGTAGATAGTAGCAATCATAAATGATCCAACCAACCAATCTACTTGAATGGTGGTGTATAATACTACACATATGTATATACATGCATGTGTTACATAGAAATATATAGCGGCACGCACCAAACTCCCAGTGGGGGACACCTGTCCCATGCCTTGCAGCTATGGGGTCCTGACGTTTCAATGTCCTGGATGGCCTGGATCTGGTGAGCTTCGCTGGTGTCCACGTCGTCATCCGCACTCATGGCAGCAGCCAAAATTGCCACGGTCCTTGGTAAGCTGCAGCTGTGAAGAGCTCGCAGAACCAGTGACCCTTACTGGTTTCAATGCTTGAAAAGAGCTACTATTGACAGTTCTTGACCGCCATGAACCACCACTAGCCACCATTAAGCACTATTTATCACAAATCACCATTGTATAATCTTTGCGAATCGGACCACCATTATCAACAGCAGTTGGAAACCGGTTGGGAACCGGTTCACCAACTGGTGGCAATGGCGTCAGCTCAAGGCTTTGACGCGAATTGATCCCCTTTGCAGCTTGTAGTCGTGAGGATCGGGATAACACCAAGTAATCAGTCGGCATGATTACAAATGTTTCTTTAATAAATGCATCGTATTGACCATTATATACTATCAATGTACTACGTTTATGGGAATATATTAACGGATATTTGCCATAGTTCAACCAACATAAACCATAACTTAACAAATATTAGCCATGACTTGAGACCTAAGCATGAACAATCACACACCATTAGCCTCAACCACGAACTGCTCACCATTCACCTATGAAACATCACCGGTCAATAACCACTATCACCTTGCTGTGAGCAATGATCAGTCAGCGCTCCAGTTCTTGGTCGCAGCGAAAAGCAATCCATCGATGCTGAGGGTTGATGATGTGCACAGTGGTGGTTAATGACTAGTCATGGTCAATGATTGGTCAATCATGGTCAATCATCGGTTAATGATCGTTAATGATGGTTAATGGTTAGTGATTGGTTAATGATGCTACTTAGCAAAGGCGGATGGTTGATGATTGGTTTTATGATGGTTAATGGCCATTGTTGATAATGGTTATATAACCAGTAGCCACTCGATCAGGGTCAATTGACCACTTAGGCCACAAGGTAGATGAATAGCTGTTCTAATTAATAATCAATGGTTGATAGCCAGGGAATATAACCACCATCTGCCATCTTGGTTAGTATTGGTTGATGGTGTTGATAAAATCCAACAAGATTACGGAAACTACTGGTTCATGATAGCCAATGGCGGCCGTTCATGACTAACAATGGCTCATGATGGCTCATCAATTGTTGATTATCGTGAATGGCAGGAATACAGATTTAGCCAACAATAATCGGGATATTACCAGCAATAAGCAGCAAAAATGGCTACTTGATGGCTCATGATGCTTGATCATGGTTCCTAATTGTTGATACTGATCGATCACGGTGCAGAATTGTTGAGTTTTATGGGTATAGACTGGGTATCCCGTGGAAATCTAACACAGCGGACTATCAAATTCACCATTGGGGGAGCCTTCCAGGTAATGTTTTCGGAGGGCAAAGCATAGCAGCGAACGACGATCCTCAGTGGTAACCATTGATAACCCTTACCGATCACCACTTATCTACCCGCATCGATCACTAATCTCCTAATCAATCAATATTGCTGATTCGTAGCATCATCGGCCATTACCAACCACCACCAACCACCACCAACCATTACCAACCACCACCAACCACCAACAACCACTACCACCATCACCAACCATCACTGACCATCACCAACCACTACCAACCATCACTGACCGCAACCAATCAGTACCAGTCACTCCTCAACCAACAGCTGAGCCCCCAAACTCCACGGCATCTTCAGCTCCAGTGACCACTTCCATGGCCTGGCTGGCGACGGCTGCCAGGATAAATTCATGGGGCAGGTAGCGATTGACCAGGCCAGGCAAGGTATATGGGTGCTTCTCAAAATCGGGGGACCCCCACATCATCCTTTATATTAACTACTCATAGTAATAAACGACTCATTTTGGGGGGCACCCTGAATTTGAGAAACCACCATATAGACCACCACAAGTGGGTCCCAACGGCTGCTGATGGGGTAGACCATGAGAGGCAATCAATGCATTAACCACCATAAGAGGTAGCCGATGGCTGTGATCAATCACAGCCATCGCTGATGATTCCCCAGCCACCAACAACAATAAGCTGGTGATGGTCAATCACTAGAAGCTAGTAGCTGATGGTTGATCACTGGCAGGCTGGTGATAGTGAGTCACTTGGTATCGTCAATCACGACTAACAACAAGTAATTGCTGAGGGTGTCGTTGTGATGGTTGCTCTGCTTATGGCTTCCCTCCACGTGAGTCTTTGCGTCACCAGCGTGGATTTCAGGGATCACCTTGGGGGGAACCTACGACCACCTACAACCCCCTGCTGATGACAAGGGACAGTGGTGAGCCAACAAGAGTTCCTACAGTGAGTTCGCATCATGTCAGCTTGGTTATCAACCATTACTCACCATGGACCATGGTTCCTAAATACTTATCAATCATGGCTATCAATTAATCAACTACTATTGGCCCTGATTCGTGACCATTGTGGTAGGTAGGTAGGTATGTAGGTAGTTCGGAAAGCCACCTGCCACCTACACAAATGGCGAGCCATCAACTGTTAGGCCATAGGGCCAACAGTATATCTGGGCTCTCCATGGTTGGTTGCACCCTTTTTTGGGTAGTCTACCAGTGGCTTAATAGCTTACTTGCCAGCATTTGGGCTTGTTGCGCCAGTAACAGGCTGCTTACCCTTGCGCCTTCGAAGGTAGCTGAGCCAGGCTGAGCCAACCCCGAACCAACCGTGGCTTCACCACCTGCGACCAGACCGTCAGCCCCAGCGACCCCAGCCCCGCAGCCCCGCCTCTGGCAATGCCGCCTGCAAAGCTCGTGCCTCGAAGCTGCAGCCATGGTTGGTGGCTCAGGGTGGTGGTTGATAGGTGGCCACCAACGCATATGATCAACTCATGTTGGAATATAAATCAACTAAGGTATATTGATAATAGGTTGCCAACTAATGTTGGTATAGGTTGCCAACTATAATATATCAACCGACCTACACCAACTATTCAACTAACAATAGCTGATACTAGGTTGCCAACGAATGTTGGTTGATTCTCCGGTTGGTATCTCTGTAATTGTTTGAACACTTCATCAATAGCTGCTCAGCCGTGGTGGGTAGATCATCCGTTAGTTGGATCAACCAGCAATCAGGAGTCATTGCTATGAGATCAATCAAACAGTTGGCTGTGATACATACACTGATCAATCATGCCGTTGCTATCCAACCATTGCTATCCAACTGGTGTTGTGTCTACTGGTGCTCTTGTGTTTTTGTTGATGGTTCTCATCCTCCAGCATTGACCCTCATCAACCACTTGAGGGTGAGAGGAGGTGATCTGGTGAAGGCCAATGGTAGGGTGAGCATGATTAGCATGATTGACGGTCGCTGTAAATCATAACAGAATACGTTGGATCGTTATGATTGAATAGCTCCTCGCGCATGACGTCCCGGAACTAACTCTGGTGGTAGCTCCTGGCCTGGCTTCCCGTTACGGCCCTTTAAAGGGCGGCCCGCACTGGGAACCCCTGGGAACCCCTCACGCCTCCTGGCCTCACCTCCCAACCACCCGGCAGCTGATGGCGACAAGCCCATGCAAGCCGAGCCACGTCGCGCTGTTCCGCCTCCGCGGCGGACTCTTGTTCCTCGGCCTTGTGAGGCGGCCGGGCAACAAACAACGAACCAATCAACCTACCAACCTCCCAACCTACCAACACCACCAAGCCCAAGCATATACCATTGGGTTGGTTCGTGGGGTTGGTTTGTTGGTTGTTTGGTTGGTTCTACTTTAGACTACTGTTGGTTATCATTTCTAGATTGTTTACTACTTCTACTCTTATATTACTTCGACCACCGCTGCTACTATTACTGCTGCTAATACGAATACGAATACTAATGCTAAATCTAAATTGGTACTGCTACTGCTAGTATTGTCATTGATGCCAATTTATTCATGTGTTGCTCTTCAGCTATCAAAAGAAAAAAAAGGTCAACACAACCTCCTACCTGTTGGTCCATAAATCAAATGCCCTACTTCATCTCATAGTAGCTTATCCATGCACAATTTCTAGTATCCAAAAAAAATCGCAAGAATGCCCTATTTTCGCCCCGCTCCTCCCATGGCTTTGGGGTTCACCACCCTCGCTATGGATATCTCCACCCCCGCCGCGGAGGACGCCTTCTTCTTGGCCAGGGCTGCGTCGGATCTGACCTGGAGCCGTTTGGGCGCGCCGATGGGACCCCTATGAAGCTTGGCGGATGATGCTGGTGATGATGGCTGGATAAAAATGGCTGATAATGGCTGGGTAAGCAACCTGATGTGATGACTGGTGGATCTGGCTGAGAGATTGGACTTCACACAATTTCCCATACGCCAAGTCGGTCTTCAACCTATCGCCTCCACCATGCCCATCCTGCGCGGTGGCGCAGCAGCATCTTGCATCGAAAAGGAGGCTCCACGGCCAGCTCATCTCGCAGCCGAGGGAAATCCCCAGCAGCTTTCCAGTCCCGGCACACCTTCCAATCACCCGCAGTGCCCCATGGAAGGACCAGCAGTCCGACTCTCCAATTGCCACGGGATCCTTTCGTACAACGTTGCCCAACGCACGTTTAACCTCCGCAGGATCGGGTTGAAACTGTGGTCACCTGATCGAGTCTCTGATCGAAAGCATGGCCAAGAGTCCAGGTTTGCGTGGAACGGTTGAAAGAGTAGCCAAAAGTCAACTCTTGCAAGTTAGTTGGCAAGGTCACAAAATCGAGGTTCTGATCAAAATCACGGCCGAACGTCAAAGCTAGCAGACTGCTCGGCAAGGCCACCGAATCTAGGCTCTGGTTGAAACGATCGCCAAATACGAGAGTTTGCAGTTTGCTGGGCAGGGTCACCCCATCCAGGTTTTGATTGAAATCACGGCCAAACCTCAAATTCAGCAGACAGTTCGGCAAGGTCACTTGATCCAAGGTCTGGTTGAAATCGTCACCAAAAAGCAAATTCTGCAGCTTGCTGGGCAAGGTCACTCCATCTAGGCTCTGGTTGAAAGAGTGACCAAGAGTCATATTTTGCAAGTTGCTCGGCAAAGCGACCCTTCCCAGGCTCTGATTAAAGTGGTAGCCGAAAGTCAAAGTTTGCAGTTTGCCAGGCAAGGCCACCCGATCCAGGCTCTGATTAAAGGAGGATCCAAAAATCAAAGTTTGCATCTTGCTCGGCCAGGTCACCAGGTCAAGAATCTGGTTGAAACATTTGCCAAAAATCAAGTCCTGAAGCTTGCTTGGTAGGGTCACCTGGTCTAGGCTCTGGTTGAAATCGCTGTGGTTGAAACGATCGCCGAAAGTCAAAGTTTGCAGGTTGCTGGGCAAGGTCACAGAGTCCAGGCTCTGATTAAAATCACGGCCAAGAATCAATTTGTGTAAGCTGCTTGGCAATTTCACTTGATCGAGGCTCTGGTTAAAATACTCACCAAAAAACAAATCTTGTAGGTTGCTCGGCAAGGTCACCCTGTCCAAGCTCTTATTGAAATCACGGCCAAGCGTCAAATTTAACAGGCTGCTTGGCAAGGCTACCAAATCAAGGTTCTGGTTGAAAGCATCCCCAAAAACAAGATTTTGCAGATTGCTCGGCAAGACCACCCCGTTCAGGGTCTGATTGAAATGCTTGCCGAACTTCAAATTGCGCAGGTTTCTCGGCAAAGTCACCCGATCCAAACTCTGATTGAAGGAGTATCCAAGAGTCAAATCTTGCAGGCTGCTTGGCAAGGTCACCAGATCCAGGCTCCGCTTGAAATAGTAGCCTAAAGTCAACGTTTGCAGGTTGCTGGGCAAGGTCTCAGCGTCAAAATCATTCTCAAAAGCCAAAGTTTGCAGGCTGCTCAGCATGGACACCTGATCCAGGTTCTGATTGAAGTCCCGGCCAAAGGTCAAATTCAGCAGATTGATTGGCCAGGTCACCTCATCTAGTCTTTGATTAAACGCATTGCCAAAAGTCAAAGTTTGCAGGTATCTGGGCCAAGTTACACCATCAAGACTTTGGTTGAAATGATGGCCAAAGCTCAAACTTTGCAGGTTTCTGGGCAAGGACACTCTGTTCAAGCTCTGGTCAAAAGCAAAACCAAGAGTCAAAGTTTTCAGGCTGCTGGCCAAGGTCACTCCATCTAGGCTCTGATTGAAAGAGTAGCCAAGAATCATAGTTTGCAGGTTGCTAGGCAAGGTAACTCTTTCCAAGCTCTGATTAAAGCTGTAGCCAAAAGTCAAAGTTTGCAGGTTGCTCGGCAAGGCCACTCCATCCAGGCTCTGATTGAAGCGATTCCCGAAAGTCAAAGTCTGCAAATTTCTCGGCCAAATCACCCGATCCAAGCTTTGGTAGATGTAATTGTCAAGAACCATTGTAACAAGGCTTTGTGGAAGACTTTTCAAACAATCAATGGATCTTGGCCCCGCCATCTGTGTTATCCCTTCCAAGGCCAATTCTCCTGCGGAAGCCGAGAATCCTGCGACAACTCTTGCTGCAGCTAGCAGATCAGTGGGAACATAGGTGCAGGACAATGTCACGGTCTCACCCGTGATCCCTTGCTCTTCCAAAGTTTGGTGCAGCAGCAGCGGCGAAGCAAGATGTTGGAGAGTGGGCTTTGCACCTCTCTTGGGCATCAGTTGCCTTGAAACCATCCGAACCACTTCGGATCCCAATGTGGAAGGGCAAAGCCTCAAGGTGCATCCCTCGCCATCCAGGCAGAACACCTGCAGATCAATCAGCCTGCCCGATGCCTCCACATAGCCACTGTGGCACGCCATGTGTACGAATCTACTTGTGCCAACTACATCACTCCGGCCATCTTCAGAGCATCAAAAATGGTAGCATCGAGGGGACAAACAAATGCTACTCTTGAAATCAAAGCCAAAATGTCACGAGAATGCACAGAGTATAAGCCATCAGATGGAAATAGGTGTGTGACAATGGAACCAACAACTGGAAGATAGTTGGATGCTTCTCAACGACCCATCTCAGGAAAATTCCCTGGTGTTCTCGCCCGCATACCGGCTGCGCGCGTTATCCAAAAATGCTATACCTCCAAAACCGATGGCGTCCCTGTTCATACTGGTGATTCTTGGATGCTTAGTAGGTACCGCCATCGCCGTGGACAAACCCATGCCGCAGCTGTTTGTTGTTTACACTGCTGATTCCCAATGATGAATCTGGTGGGGACAAACAACCAAAGACTTGGGGCCCTCAAGACATGAACCCAACCTTGTTCTGCTGTTAGGCTGGCTGCAGTCTTTCGTCTGGGTCGCTAGGGTATCCATGTCGTTTCCCCATCAACCCTCCATGAACTAAGACCAAGGGTTTGGGTACAGCAGCTATTTTGGTCGGACGTAAGGCTGACGAGAGGAGTGAAAGTCAGTCTTGCAATGCCTGGTGTTGCCGCAGCTTTATTGCAGAGCTGTGCCTGAAGTGAACAATGTGCCAAACATATCCTGCCCCAAATTTTCTGGTTGGCAAGGGGTATATTCCCTATGGCTCATGATACTCCAAGCCGAAAACCACACAGTATCTTCCCTTAAAGCCGTCGATCAACAAAAATGATGACGTGCTTGTAGACTCTTCTTTTGTACCCGATAAGCCAACAATCCAAATCATCTTTATTCTGCTACGGCAACTATGGACTTTGGAGGCACCCGGCATTTCGAACACAGCCAGTCGTCCATGTTGGTTTCCGAGGCAGTACAAGATGGATTGTAAGTCCTGTTCAATGCTCCAATGGCTACCTTTGGACGACATTCAAGCACTTACAGATCTCAATACATCAATGCCAATGCATGTACTGCTCAGAACAAGTTCTAACAGACATCAACCTTTTTTGGGGGGCATTTCCTTAGCATATCTCAGCATATTTCAGCCATTTGGGCATATTTCAGCCACCTTTCCAGCCATTTGGGCAACGTGGTTGTTGGTAGCTCCTCCCCAGTATAGGGCCACTCCTAAGCTCCGGGTGAACTCCCACTTGCCTTCTGCAGGCTTGTTTTCACCTGGAGGATCGCGGCATGGGACGAAGTGCGAGGGATCCAGGGCCCGGTTGATGTTAGATCCATATGGATAAACCAGCCATATAAGTGCGACAAATCACCAGCTATTCAAGGTGAAGTCAGGGTGATTCATCATCAAGAGCTGGATCTACCATTCATTCATGAGGCTTATTGATATCTACAATTCTATAATGGTCATCAAGCACACTGAATCATTGGTTATTTAGATTGGGATTCCTATGATTGCTGGTTGAATATTGGTGAAACATCAGATGTTAGGATCGGGATCTGTCGCTGCTAGCGGACACCCTTGGGGACAACTGAAGCCTAACATGAAGGAGAGATACCTAGGGCACAGGGGAATCTGTTGTGCTAGGGCACTGGAGACCGGTGGGATTGTGTCATATGGGATGTTCAGCTCCCCAGTTTGGATCGTGCTTGGTTCACCGATTGAAATCAGAGCAACTTGGGGGAGGTGAAAAAGTGCAACCACCCCAAAAATGTATGTTGTGATTGCTTCCCAATGGTACCATTTCAATTGCATTGCCCTTCCAAGACCGAGGCTACGTACAACTTCCATCACTTGGGGACAACGCTTCTAACTAAAACCAGAGATTGTCCTCAACCCTTCTGGAGTCCTCCAACACAGCAACTTGGGGACTTCCAGTTTTAAAGGCGACTCAGCTGATGAGCAGTTTCAGGTAGCTTGAATTGACACTGGAATGTGTGCACCATCCAATGTATGCATTGCTAGTTCCCCTCTGTGTCTGTTGTTATGGTTCCTCCAAAGTATACAGCGTGAATCAGTTCCTCCAAAGTATACAGAGTGAATTCTATCTGCACAGTTCACTCCACTGTCGTCCAAACAAATCTCTACGGGTACCGTAAGTCATGTCTAGTTGTGTTTTGGGGTTCGGGAAAACATTGGTGGGGCAACATCCATATCATCATTTCTTCCATCATGCGTGCGTTCTCATGAGTTCTAGCTCACAGGCATCCACCCTGTTCCCATCATTCGCTGCTCATCTCTTTCCGTAAGGAAATCTTAGTATCTGCCAGAGGGTCGCAATCCATACTAGCACTTGGCTAGAACCCTTCTGGTAGCTCCTGGTACCCCCTTTAATGGCCCTGAAGGAAGGCTATACCCCGGGCTCCTGGCCTCCCAACTCACCCAGGGATGGATGGATTTGTGGAGACAAGGCCAGAGCCATCCGCTTGTTGCCGCACCTTCTGCAGTTCACCCTCCACCTTGCAGAGGCTCCCGCGAAGACGAGGCCTAGGCGGTTCTGGGAATCCACTGGTGGTGAGGCATGGCAAACTGATGGTGAATAGCGACGATTGATGGTCGTGATTCGTTACGGCTACTCGTCATCGCGAAAGATGATGGTTTATGACAATCGATACTGGCGAATCTTGCAGATTCGCAGTACGTAATGCTGGTTTTCAAGCCCTGGTTCACCTAGATTCTACATATCAACCATAAAAGCCGTTCCACCTGGTCCAAGTGTAATGGAAATCTAGAATTCTTAAATGCATTTCGAAAAAGGACATGTGATATGCCACACCGTCTCACAGCAACGTAACGTGTTGTGCAAGGTGATGAAATGTACTGTAGTTGAACGCCATGTCATGTAGTCTGGTGCAGCTTGACAATGATGTGCGACTGTTGGTGAGAGCTGGAAGAGTACCTCTATTCCATCCCATGGCTTAATGGGTTCATAGGTATACACACAAAGGATGGTTATAGGTATACACACCAAGTTTAGTCGCTTCATCTCAATTATAGCCGTGTAGCACGACCCGGTAGATGTGACTACTCCAACGAACACGAATCAATTAGTTCAAGACTGATTCCAACTTGCAACCAACTAGTTTGAGACGGGAATCCAACTCGCAACCAACCAATTTCTAATCCAAATAAGAAGCAAGTATTTTGCGACCAATTTCCCGCCTAATAACTAACTGGAAAGGGCAACTACCAAGCAACTGAATTCCAACTGACGAGTGCTACAGAGTGGTACGCCCGAGTTAATTCACTTAGGTTATAACTATGGTAGCTACCAGTTATAGTAGATATAGCTATTTACTTAAAAGGCCAATCTTCACCAACTTATACCCTTCGGGGCTCTAGGAACCAACTAGAAAGGGCAACTAACTCAATATTTTCCAACATGTTCCTAACAAAAACCAACGAATCACCAACTTTTGCACCCAAAAAACTCAGATGTTCGAAGTTCCAACCACCTTTGGACCAAAAAAACTCCGATTTTCCAACCAATCACCACCTGAATTCCACCCCGTGCCACCTGCCATGCCCCTGCCACCACCCCGTTGCGGGTCCCGTTGCGGGTCCCGTTGCGGGTCCCTCGGGTCCGCAGCTGCAGCCGCGGTGCATGAGCCGCGCGAGTTCCCCCAGGGCCGTGGAGCTGCAGCGCGCCGCACGCGACTCGGTGAGGTCCTTGGGAAGTCGCCCAGGTTTTGAGGGACGAGGCGAGGCCCCCTGGGCTTCCAGACCTAGATTTTTACTAGTACCATAATATATGTAACATGGAATATATGGATGTTTAGTATTTTTTTGAGTAATAACCATGGTTTTTAATAACATGAGGTTTGGAATAACAAGCCTTTTCTCATGACCATCCAAACATACCATAATATGTGTAACATGGATTTAATAACATGAGGATTTTTGTTTGGATGTTTCGTAATTTTTTGAGTAACCACCATGGTTTTTTGAGTGACATCTGAGTAAAAAAATGTGGGATTTCATTGGTTTTTGGTATTTTTTGAGTAATTGCTGTTGGTATAATTTACTCTAAAATTAGCAGTAATTGCATATAGTACTCATGGTTGGCTGATTACTAAATAAATATTGGCAAATATATGTTTTTGAGTAATTGATTTTGAATATACAATGGTACTTCATTTTGAGTAATATATGTTTGAATGAAATAAATATGCAATCATCTATAATGGTCTAGTAATAGGTTTCAAGTGGGGTACTAAATGGATAAATGGTCACAGTTTTCTGCCTAATCAGCTAGTCAGCTGCTACCTCAACGTCAACTGGTGCAAAGAGACCCCACAGCGACCAGGGATCTCTGGCCAACTAAGTAATTATTTATCTGATATGAATCTGAAGCGTCACATCTTGAGCTTGGCTATATGGGCCCGCAATCAAATCTTGATCAACGAAGAAATATCTTGATTTCACGACGCTTATCTTTTGATTGCAGAAAGTTTCGGGAGCGCATGTTTTGTTTCTGAAAGAATCAGGAGAAGCCATTGCAAACAAATAGTAAGGAACCCAAGAATGAAGCACCTGGAAAGTCCGGTTCTGAAGAATATCGAAAGCAAACTGAACTGATTGAGGGCTCGAGCACTCTCAGCAACTATGGAACTGTCCATATCATAAATGTCCCAAAGTGAGTCGTACCATGACCCTTGGGGAGTAGCTCCGTCTACAGGCGCCACGATTTTCTTCTCCCAATATGGCTGGCCCGGTCTTCTCATCCCAATCTCAGTTCCTCAGCTCCCCCAGGCACTGCCTTCGCCAGTTGCTTCTGCTCACTTTGTACCGTTTCCTCGCGCGCAGAGTTTCTGGAGCGCGCCCATCAGCCAAATGTCGGCGCCCCAAGTCTAGGGTAGGCGGAACACTTCTGAAACACAGCAGAAAATCACAAGAAACACAATTTTCTGTAACCCAAATCACCTCACCCAGCCAGCTGTGTCTCAAACCCCCTGTGAAAAATATTGCCATGGCGAACCCCACCGGAAATGACCACCGAAACCTCCCAACGGTCCAGTTGCGCGCGCAGCACCGTGTCGACTTCCAAGACACTACTCTCCTCCAGCTCCTAATGGGCTGCAGGGGGTCACGTTCATCGCTTAATAACGGTTTATAGTGGTTCACAATGGTTCAGAATGGTGGTTTATAAGGGTTGAGCATGTTTAATAATGGTTCATAGTGGTGGTTTGCTTTAGGGCTAATAATGATTGTAACTGATAGTTAAGTATAGGGATGATAACCAGCAATAGTGGTTGATGATGATTAACAACGGAAAAAATGCCATGATGATTACTCTGTATGTCAATGGTCAACAGTGATGATACATACATATGCTGATTCTGCTCAGTTGCGGATGGTCCACAACTTGTGATGTGAGAGATGGACATATAACGGATTGTTCATGAGATGTTCAGTGATGCTGAACGCTCTTTGATTTTTGGGGCGCGTACCATCCTATTGTAAAAGGATCCGGTTTCTGGATCTCAGAAATGAGAATGACGTCCACACGAAAAAGGTGCACACCTGCAAATAGCACAAGTTGGCAACTGCAATAGTTGGTCCTAGCACCAATGCAAATTGATTTTTTGAAAAGAAGAAGTCATCCGAGCCATCCGTTTGTACTTAAACACGCAAAGGGCTTGCGTCTTTGATAATTCTGGTACTTTAACCTGGTGATCGCTGGAAAATCTGCTGATCTTCGGATGAGATGCCACTGGTACCAACGTGATTTGACCCTCATCAACTGGCATTGGCCGTTATTTATCAAGCATTTTGAATCAACAGCTAAGAATCCACCATTTTTCACCAGTACTATGGACCACCACTTTTCATCAACCATCATTAAGTATGGAGGGTTCGGAGTTCATTGTAAGAGCTGAATTAAAACTCCTTCGAAAAAGTTGGTGTAGCATTGCTTACTATCAGCCACTGCTACTCCTCAGCCACTTCATGCGGATGGGCTGTTGACTCAAACATTGGCTCGGTCGTGAATGGCAGCCCCAAGAGAGGATAGTCTCCATAGTTACACTGACAAGTAGGTGAGCATCGACCAATCTGGTCGTTTCTCGTCTAACCCCAACGCTTTAACTAGAAGTACCCATAATCTACCACTTTTCGCCATGCTCTTAATCAATGAGCATCATCAACCACAATTGGTTAACCTTCATTGAAACTGCGTGCTGCGAACCAAATGCCAGCCATTCTTAACCATGGGGTCTAGCCCAACCATGGTTAGACTCATCCGCAGCTTGCCTGGGAGGACAAAGTCTTTCTGGCGCTGGCGATGACCTGACGTCGCCGGTCCGGGGCTACAGATTTCCCTGGAAGGGCCCCCCGAGGCATAGCTGGGTTTATAAGGCCGTTGAACTATGCTTACATGTGCAACTGGAACAAACGCACCGTCGGTCTTTTTCCCTGCACCCAAGGGGCGGTTTGGACCTGAATGTCACGTGGAGGGAACGAATTGCGAAATTGCACAGGTCCTCAACAGTTTTAAATGATCTAAATAGGGATTTCCCGGAATTTGACATGAATCTCTTTGGTTCAGTCCTAAGTGTCTGTGTGTGTTGTGTGCGCTTGTAGTGTGCCTATGCCTGCCTGTCTCCTCCGTCGCTCCGAAGTGAACTTCTCGTCATATATGATTCGCCAACGGAATCCTGAGGCCAGAAAGCGTGAGAATTGGCCCTTTTCTGTTGTTTTCGTCAATGAATTTCCCAACATGGCACCTGAGTGTACCCATCGAAGTGTTGTGTCAGAGTTTTCAATATTTTCGCGTAGTGAAATCGCTTCAATTGTTGACCTCTTCTCTGCTCCCTTGATGACAGGAGTCGGCCGGAACAATTTATCATATAAATTGCGAGCGTCCGTGATAAGCAATGCAGGTACAGCCTTAACAGAATTGTCAATGTTTCGAGTATCAATGATATTGCCATTTAGCTCTGCCCAGAGTAGCCGTAGATATGTCAATTCATCCTCTCCATCTAAACAACTCATCACCTCTGCGCATGCCGGAGATCGACATGTCCTTTCTATCTTTCCGCTTCTCCAGTGTATAGCAGTGACTGATTCTTCGTGTCCTTGTCTAAGATTTTGATTGGAAACTCCAATGAAAATGCCTTCTGTCGAGTCTTTGCCATTGGGTCGATTTGCCCATGCTGCATCTGCCCAACATATGAGTTCCAATGTTTCGTGTTCAGGAAAAGAATGAACCTTGTAGGCAATGTCCCGCAATTTCTTGACCTCTTTGATCACTTTGTTTGTCTTAATAAGTTCTTCAACCGTAGCCACAGGAATAGAGGTAACCAGAAAATTTGTATCAACTGCAAATGAATAGCAGGTCTGACCGCACAGCCAAGCAAGACTCCCTAGAGCAGTTCTGAGTTTGGCTCTCTCCTCTTCTGTCACAGGATATTCAGGATGTCTACTGCGATCTCTGTTGATTGGAATTTCTTCAATTTCGTCAATAAACTTCGTCTGCTTCAAAGAAATGGAAAAATCATCATGTTGTGAAACCTCAATGCCACATTGAATAAAATTTGAAGTCTCCCAGCTTCCCCAGTTGAAACGCTTCTGAAGGTTCTCCAAGAGTTGTTGGTGAATGGGATCATCATCTTTTCCCCCAAACATCAAATCATCTACATGAGCATGAATGGCAGAACGAACCGTACCAAACTCATCAACCCAAATCCAACAGCATGGTTCAGTAGTAAGTTGACGGTATCCTTGAGATTGCAGAAAATTGTTGATTGTAAAATACCATTGTAAAGGTGCTTGTACCAATCCGTATGCTGCTTTCAGCATCCTCACTGGTGTGTTCTCCGGAAGTCCTAATGCCTCCGTGATCTCCTTGACCGGTCTACACCAGAGCTCTTGCTCCATGTCATCGCCCTGAAGAAAGGCGCCAGAAATGTCGCCCTTGCGCAGGCGGAATTTCCGCCAGCTGCACAGCTGCCAGAACAGTTGTCTACCTGAGCGGCTGGGTGTTGGTGCTGAAGTGGGCCTCTCTTCATATTGTGGATCCTGGTAGCCTAATATGATTCCTCGAGCCTTTGCCTTCTTACCATCTGGGTACTTGTCATCGAACTTCCATGTTAATAACCAACGCATGCCCACAATCTTCTCTTCTGTAGGAAATTGCTCTTGAGTTGCTTCAAAACATCCTGATGCCACAAAGTTCCTCACCTCTGTATCCTTTGCCTGTTGAAATTGAATCGCTTCTTCTGGACTCAGGGTTCTCTCTCTTACCTCAACTTGCCTTCTACGAATCTGTGAGCAAACATAGGCTTGTGGATTCTCCAAAAACTTCTTGATTCCTCGCTTGGAAGTTGGTAAATCCCAGAGTATCTCATAGCTCTTCCTATTCTCTTCTTTCGCATAATATGCACAAAGATCCAAATCTGTTTCAACTGTTCTTCGGTCTTTCGAAGGTCGGGATGGTGCACTGGGTTGTGATGTTCCTTCTTGTTCAAGAAGTCTCTTCTCCCCGGGGTTTTCAGCTCTCTTACCAGTAACTCTGCGTCTGACCAAAGGTTCAGCCATGGGATCGTCCTCAGTAGGTGCTTCTTCCCACTGAGCATCCGAAGGTCTCTCCATGGTCACATCGGTGAACTTCGCTTTGTCACCTGAGGTGGCCAAAGCTGAGATGGTCCATGGAAGGTCCACTGGTTTTCGAAGTTCTTCTAGCTGAATCTCATATGGGGATGCTTTCTGGTACTGCTTTCAGAAGTCGTCCATGTTTGATCACCCACACTATATGTCCTGGTCTGAGTTCTCCAGATTCCTCCTTCCGTGCTTCGGTCGCTAATACACGAGCTGGTCCTATAAACTTTCCAGAGTTTTGTGTTGTCCTCTCCTTCTTGGGTACTTGGTTACGCCATATGTAAACCAGATCACCAGGTAGAAAAGCTTCTGCTCGACGGTTGCCCATACGTTGTGCCCTCTCTATTCGTCGCTTTGCTTGTTCTTCGACGAATGCTTGCTCTGCTAATTGTCGCATCTGAACATCTTCTTGGAAACCGCCATCTTGTACTAGAGAACTGTGTAGTGGTATTTCCAAATTGCTATTGAAAAACCTCCCAAAATCATCCGGTGCCTTTCCAAAAACACGTTGTGAAGGGGTATCGCCTCTGACCATCTCCATGTTATTCCCAGTCCAAATAGTACGTGCCACTAGCTCTTCAATGGTCTTGTCTGGAAATTCTTCAGCTAATTTGTACATGATGCCCTTGAAACTTTTGATCGTGCCCTCGACAATGCTCAAGGTCCAATGTGCTTCTGCAGGTATGGCCAAAAATTCAATATGTTTATCTTCCATGTATTGTGCTGCTGCGTCTGACATCCATGGTCCAGCGGGGTCCACGCGGAAAACACTGGGATTTCCAAAAATACTCAACCAGTTCTCCTCTAAACACTTCTTCAGGATCTCCCAATTCGATTTGTCGCCCGCACCCTCATCTACGACACGGCCTACCCTGAACCGAGATCCCTCGTCCACGATGATCAGGATATAGTATTTCGTCTGAGTCCTAGGATGAACCCAGGTGGCAATGTCGGCTTGGATGCGTTCCCACTTCTGTGGAATAGGATCTAGTGTGGCAAATCTGCGTGGATCCATGACCTTGTGTTTGTCACACACTGTGCACTTCCAATTCTTCGCAATGTTCACGACTTTCTCTGTGGCCCCACTCTGCTGTAATGCTTTCACTAAATTTTGCATACTGCCATGACCAGTACTTCGATGTATATGGGCAATCTTCTTCTCAATCTCAATCCTCTCTTGTCTTTCCTCTTCAGTCTCTTCACCCATCTCTTGTCTAGCGTCCTCTTCCATCGGCGCTTCTTCCTCCGCAGGGTAAGCCAGCTGTATAGTCTTGGTGAGCTTGTCCACAATCCTGGACCAAGCTTCACTGGCTGACAAGCTGTCAATCACTTTTCTGACAAAGGGCACTGTGTAGCGCGCTGTGTGTGAGGTTTGTCCAGCTTCACATCTAGCTTTCGGGTGATTGTTCTGACATTTGAGATCAAGATGTTTGAGTAAGTTCTCGTTCTTGGTAGCAATAGTCCAACCCTTGCATAGAGAAAACTTCTGGTCAACTGTCTTGAGGCCAACTGCGCAACCTTTGCACGTGACCTTGTGTAGGTCATGCCGTTTGAGAAATTCCTCCACAAATGAGAGGTGCCATCCTTCACATCTTTCTGAAAATTCCCAATGTACTTCAACATTCATGGTGGCTGCGAAATCGGCTACCTCAATGGCACCTTTATATTGGATCTGTGCTTCCTCCCTTTTGATCCTAAGACGTTCTCTCTGTTCCTCTGTTCTTTGATTAATCCTCTGCAGTGGACAATATGGTGAGCATACACATGAGATCCATAGGTGCACTGGACGGAACTTCTCTATCATACGCTTTGCATGACGTACTCCTTCAGCTGTCTGTAGATTTCCTCCATTCCACTCACTAACCCTCAAGGCTGACTGCTTCCCAAAACGGTTCTCAACCTCCTGACTAAGAAGACTATCGGGGTAGCAAGCAAGTTCCATCAATAAGGGTCTCTTGTGTTGAACCAATCCCTTCCATTCTTCACTCCATGGATTTCGCTGAAGGTGCCATGACTTGGAAATCCTAGCCATCACTTCTGCTGGAAGTGCATCTTCTCGATCTACATCTCCTTGCGCAGCTTGTGGGCCATCGTCTCCTTGTCTTTCAAGTGGATCTCCTCCTTCAGCTCTTCCACTTCCTGTGTCTTCAGAAGCAGCTGTTTCTTCTGCTCCTCGATCTCGGCCATGGCTGCAGCAAGTGCCATCTTCTCTGGTCCCAGTGGACCATCCACCAGACTGAACTCGCTGCTGGCACTGCTCATCTTTGACTTGTTGGCAGGCTTCTTGACTGCCTCGCGATGTTTCCCTTGGAGGACCCAGCGTGCAAACCTGGCAAGACGCCAGTCGCACTCCCCCTCCTGGTAGGTTGTCAGGGCCCAATTCATGTAGGAAGGGTAGAGGTTGGCAACCTCTTGATAGGTGTTGTTCGGGTACTTTCCATACTTCATCATGTCCCCTCCTTGTGGTTCGAAACGGGAAGCCATCTCCTTCTCGGCGAATGCCAAGAGCTGCACAATCGTTTTGTTCTCGTCGACTGGAATCTCGTTCTCTTTCATGAAGGCCAACAGCTTGGGTTTGCGCTTGGCTGCTGCATGTAACTGCTTCAACAACTGGTGGAGGTCGGGGGCATTCTGTGCCGCATTCATCTGGTACTCGGCCCACATCACCTTCATCTCTTGGATCGTGGATGCTGCGGTCACCTCCATCCCGGCCTGGTTCAACCTTTGAATCCACTCGGCCTTGGTGCGTGGAGCAGCCATTGCAAACCTGAGAATCCTGCTGATCGAGAGTCGGCTGGCTAGCTTGAGTGGTAGTGTGATGTGCAAAATGTGTCTGTGTGTTGTCATGATGATTGGAGTGGGAATTATCACTGTGAGATTCATGGCAAAACTGGCAAAAACCATTCTGTACAGACTGCAAAGTGCAGTAATGGCATGTGAAAAACGCTGTCTGCTCACCTTCAGTTGATTTCACTTCTGGTGGTCTCCCCTGAGCCTTTTGTTCCACGCGCTCAGAGGAGTGCTGTCCCTATTCATCTAAACTCAAAAACGGATGACTACGCTTTCGGCCTCCGTTCATGATGTTGGCTGAAAGTGGCATCAGCAAGTGGTTGTTGGTGGCCTGCTTCAAATCCATCACCACGGAAGCATCTACGTTCTTGTAGATCACCTTGTTCTCACTGAAGTCAATGGTGGCACCAAGGGCAGCTAAAGCTTTCCTCGATACCAACACTGGTTGGCCTGGAGTGTCATGGACGTGGATCTCCATGTTGCCACGTTTCTCTCCAGCTGGGATGCTCAAGTTGATTGCGCTCATGCACTCTTTGGTTTGACCATTCCCGAAGCGGAATGTGGGCCTCTTCTCCAGGTTCACTTCAATGTTACTCTTTCCGCAGCTCTGGATGTTTTGAATCATCAGCCTTTCGAGTGCGTCTGCACTTCCAAGGCTTGCTGTGGCACCAGAGTCGATGATGCCGTACAGCCCTTTCTCATCCTCTTCAATGCCATCATATTCTACCTTGCCCGCGAACTCATCTGGTTGGCAAAGACTCGCATGAAATGCTATCTCTGCATGTTCCTCATATGCAACCTTGGCCTCTCTGTCTCGGTCTCTTTTGGGGCATTTGTCTTGGTAATGGTTTCCTCCACATCGAAAGCATTGAACTTCACTTCCTTTGCCTTTTCCTTTTCCGGGATTGTAGGGCTTTGGTGGATAGTAGTTCCTGCCCAAACGAATTTGGCGCTGCTTCCAGCGCGCTTCACGGAGTGTCGCCTTCTGAAACTTCATGGCTTCCAAAGCTTCATCAACGCGATTCTGCTCAGCCATGAATGCTTCCTGAGCATCCACACTCAACTGGGCAAACTCTGCAGCTTCGATGTTTTCCTCTGGAATGCCCTCTTCTTCTTCTAACAGGTAGGCACTGGCTGTGCGGGTCTTGTCTCTTCTCACAATGTCTGTGTCGCTCCGTTGTTCCCGTAAGGCTCGCCCTACGGTCTGCGTACTGAACTCACCCTTCAGGTTGGCCAAGATATTCGATTTCTCACTTGGATCTAGGCCACTACGGTGCAAGAGAAGAAAGCCTGCAAGTTGTTCTGGGATGAAAGGATCATCTGAGTAATGCCAATCCATAGGAGGTTCATATTCCGGGGAATGCCATGACCATGCTCCCCATGATTCATTCCAGCTCCAGTTCTCCCTTCCCCAGGATTGTGGACCCTGTTCCGAATCATCTTCATGAGCATCTACGTCATAGTTCTCCTCAAGTCTTCCATCCTCCCTGAATGGCCTGTCATTGTTGGTTTGGTACCCATGTGGTTCCCTCTCTTCCTGGTACCAATTCCTCCTTTCTCCCCAATTGCTGCCGCTATGCTGACTGCTGCTGCTGGTACTTGCCTTTTTCCCATGCTCCCTCTGGACTCTTTCAAGAGCACGACTTGCTTCCCACAACTTTTCACTATGTCGGGCAATCCACTCTGTCATGGTCTCTCCCTTCTTTCGTTCAAGTTGATAAAAGAAGCCCATGATGTGCTTGTTGGCTTCGATGAGGGATGGGTGTTCTAAGGCATCCTCCAAGAACCGTAGGAGAGTGTAAGCGCCCCTTGGGTGTGCTAACCACTGAGGATTAGCTAAGGTCTTGGAGCGCACCAACACCTTTGCGACCCCTGAAAGCTCCTGGACTAACCTGGGCCCCACAAGGTATCTCTTATGGGCCTCTGTGGCCATAAGATGTTGCAGCACAGCTTCCTTGTAGCTAGCAAGCTTCTCTGGTGTTCCATCGAAACCTGGTACATTCTTCTTTGTCTCCATCTTCGCAGTCTAGCTATGATAGAAACCTCAAAGTCGTTGTCAAAACTCCCTGGATCACTCAGCTTTTGCAGTTCTGCTAAGCTGACCTGGCTCCGGCTGCCATGCAACTGGAACAAACGCACCGTCGGTCTTTTTCCCTGCACCCAAGGGGCGGTTTGGACCTGAATGTCACGTGGAGGGAACGAATTGCGAAATTGCACATGTACCATAACCCAATGGCCTTACCATAACTGCATGGCCTTGATACAACTATAGTCATTGGTTTACTACCATAACCGCTCGCAGATTCATTGATTACTGGTGATCACTGGTGATCACCGGTGCTCAGTGATAATTACCAATGATAACCGCAAATTGCTACCATATATAACCCGATCATTCGGTTATAATTTCCAATAATTATCTAACCCAATGGCCTTATAAACCATAACCCAATGGCCTTACCACAACCCACTGGCCTTGATACAACTATAGTGATTGGTTTATTACAACGACTATAACCCAATGGCCTTTCACCATAGTCATGGCCTTGTACAACTACCATATCCGCGCGCTTGTGAGAACGGAAGGTGGCACCTGCTCCACCTCGGCTTCCGCGGCCACCACCCGATCCGTGGCCAGCTTGATGCGCCTTGCGGAAGAAATGCGCAGCAGAATGGCTGGTGAGATTGGTTAGTAGTTATGATAAGTTATAGGTTATATAGTAAGGCGGAGTTATGGTAACTTATGGAAATCATGGATGGATAACTTTGGGACATGGGTTAGGAATCGTGGATGGATAACTTACATGGATAACTGATGAGTTGTGATAACTTATAGAAATCATGGATGGTCGGTTGTGAGAACTTATGGATGTGGGGCCTTGCCTCATACCGTCATACCCAACCAGCAGGCCGACCAGTTTGGTCATTTGTCGGATGTAAGCAGCCAGGGATACAGGGCAATGACCCACGACCATATTTTGCTTCACGGCTCATGTTGATGGCTACTGATGGCTAGTGGTTGAAAATGGCTCAACAATGGCTGGTAATAGTTGAGAATGCTGGTAGTGGTTCGTGACCATTAAGGAGAAGGATATGGCCATGTAATTTGATTGGGCGATGTACGCTGATATAGAGGTGTAAATGGTTGGTTGTTTCAACCCTGATCTCAGGCAGGCATGGATAAGAATCTTTGGAGCCACGTGTGCATGCTGGCAGTTTCACCTGGCGATCGCTCATCCAACATATGAGTTAAGAATCACCTGCTACGGTGACAAAGGTTTTCTTCAAGCCAGCCAGGTTCACCAAAGTGTCGCTCATCAACAGGAATCAAGTCGCTGCTATCGGATCTGTCTTGAGAAACCAGAAAGCTGCCATGGAAATCCTGTCCAACTTTAGGGCCCTCGATTTGCTGTTTTGTCCTTCCCAACGGCATCAGACGAATGGTTGTCATCATCCCGCCCGCAGCAGCAGGATAGCACCCCAGGGATGTGCATCCCCAGTGATCGTAACTGGTTATTTATTACCATGGTTATAAGGGTTATAAGCATGTTGATATCCCAGCATCCAGGGCTATAAGCTATGGTCATAAGCTATAACGCTTATATGCTCCAGTTACAAGGGCTATATGCCACGACTGTAAGGGTAATATGCTATGGCCATAAGCCATTTCTACCTGGTTTTACCCTGGTAGGGTGCAACTAACCATGGTGATATCCCAGCAGCTGAGCATCCCCACTCTGCCATGAGGCTCTGGGTGTCGTCGGGCGGTTGCACTTTGGGTTTGATCAAGGGCCCCGGCCGCGTGGGGCTCGGCGCGCTGTGCGCGGCTGGCGGCTTGCTTGGTGGGCTGGGGCCGTTGGAGACGGGTTGCGCCATGGAGTCCGCCACCTCCACCTGCAGGGGTTGATGGGGGAGCTGGTTGGGTTGGGTTGGTTGGTTGGTGGGTTGGTCGGTGGGTTGGTTGGTTGGTGGGTGGGCACAAGGCATTGCCTGACATTGCCTTGCCCGGAACGATCATAGAGCTGGCTCACTGCAGCCAATGAACTTCAAGAGGTTTTCCGGAAACAGTGGCACCGAAACATAGAAAGGTTGATAAAGACATGGCATCCATCGCTTTGGGACCGCACATCACCTCTGAGCACCCGACAATCAGAAGGCCATCCACAACGTCAGCGTCCCAAGGGACTCGCCATCCTCGACTGGGAGGAACCTGCGGCTGGTTCAAGGAAGTCATGTGATTTGCCGCAGATTTGATGGTTTCTTGAAATTGGGGTACCCCTGAATCATCCAAGACTAGTCATGTATAGTGAAAAAACAATCATTTTGTCGTTTCTCAAAATAGGGGACCCCCCAAATCATCCATTAATAATCATTTTTAGTAATAAATCCAACCATTTTTGGGGGTCCCCCTATTTTGAGAAACGATCATTTAAGGGGTCTTGGAACAGATGGGCTAGCAGTGACAAGTGCGAAAAACAATAGGTTTTTGGCCGCCATGACTTGGCACTCGTGGCGAAACCAGTTGCCACTGACAACAACTGCTCGGCTCGACTCATCCTACAAGGTGGGCCCCCTTAGTTAGCTGAATTGGGTTATAACTAGGGTAACTACCAGTTATGGTAGATATAACTATAGTTAAATGGCTTCTTAATCAACTTATAACTACGGGGGGCGACCTTGTACAGATCCAAAAAGAACAAGCTGTTGACGCTCGGTTCCCCAAGTTGTACACCAGCACGCATCAAAATTTGGAACCAGAAATGGTCAAAGATTCTCAAACCATCATTCCCCACCACTAGTGACCATATCATCAACCATCATCAACCATCACGAACCATCATTTACAATCATCAACTAACAATTTAACCATGATCCATCAACTAATGAGAACCATGACCATCATTAATCATCATCAACCATTACGACTCACCAGTACCTCAACTCACCCGACCACGCTCCACACGTCCCGGCCGGCCTTTCCCTTCCCGGTCTCCACGGAGCGAGACCAGACTTGTTGACCGCCCACGGAATCGCCGAACCACCAACCAGAGAACTCCGTGCCGTCCTCAGAAGTGTGCACCACCGACAGGAGAGGCCAGGAATAGCATGCAGAGTGCATGGGTTTTTGGTGGTTTATGTATGTCATGCTGAAAAAATGGACGAATTGCTCAGACAAATTGGATCTCATTGGGAGCTTTGGACCCTGCGAGCAGGTTGATAGTAAATTGTTAACAGCTCGCATGAGGTCATAGCTAACCATCACCATCTATATACATACGACTCCAAAATGGGGTACCAAAAAAAAACAAAAATGCACAGAAAGGATAGAAATCAAGCAAATGTTTGGAACCTGGCGTACAGACTACTCTTGACATCAAACGTAGGGCTAGAGACTGGAGGTTGGCAGGTCTCTGCTGGTGAACCATCCACCCTTCATCAGGAGTTTCCATTGGTGATAGGCAAAGTCTGGGGAGTTCCCCACTTCACCAGGGACGCATCAAGTTGTAACGGTGAAGCGGGAATGATCCCTGTTGCAACATCACAAAGTGATATTATCTCACGTTTCTGATGAGTAATGCATCTCGACCTTGGCGAGTGGCGCGGCACACCATTGTGAACAGACTTTGTGCTGAGTCCATGAGCCAAGGATGACCTGCTATGGTAACCCCAAGCTATTACGCACACTGCTGAAGGCTTCGAACTGCTGCGGTTTCTAAGTTGCTTGGAGCTCTCCGTTACGAGTCGACAACTGACTACGCTGGCGTGGAAGGACTCACCGCAGCCTGCCAGTCTCACCGAGCTGAGCAACTCGGGTGTCCCAGAAGTACACGAAGACATTCACCTGCGCAGCTTCGAGGCAATGCTGTCCACCCTGTGCAGCGGAGACTCGTGTCAAGATATTGAGGCAACAACTTGCTGCATTTGTGGGGTCATCTTTGTGTTGAAAGATGCCGGAAGTTCTCGCCAAAAACGCAGTGATGGTGAAGAATCGAACGGAAATCATGGTTCATCAATCAATAATCAATGACTAAGCAAAGTTTCAGGGTTATCATCTGGTAAACCTTAATATCTATGGTTAATTGATCATTGTTTAATCAATTTTCGTTCTGCCAAGATTTCCGGGAAATTGGCAAGAAATCACCACTCTTACCCAGTGATTGTGGATGGGTCTGAGATGAACCACATCGGTCGGCATTCGCAATATCACAATGCTAGTCACGGTTGGTAAGGGCTAACAATGGTTGACCATTAACCATGGTGCTTAATTGGGCCTAAATCATTGCTAACAGTGGTTAATAGTCGAACCATTGCCAACAGTGGTTGACAATGCTCCGCAATGGTTCTCAACGGTTCCTGTCATGCCGGTGGATACCTGGTTGGTAGTTGAACCACCCCTATGCAAAATATTAGTCAACCAACCAGTTGTGAATCATTACTAGGGAAAATAAAGAGTGTTTAGAACCACCAACCAGTAGTTGTTTAACCACTATTGTTCGTTGTTATCTCCTATTATCAGCCATTATTAATGGCTATAAAACAAACCACCAACCAGCTCATGGGTGGATCAACCCTTCGCCCTTGCCACACAACTCGCCTCTTCCTGGTTCTCCAAGACCTGGCTCCAGCTGTGAGGTTCACCACTGCCTGGGCCTACCTAAAAGTGCTGAGAAATGCTTGACAAATGATCACGATCAATCAGTTATATCCTTAATTCCCTTTGCCTGAAAGCGAGTGCTGTCTTAAAAATCAGGCCCAGGAAATTGCCCATCGCAGTTCTACCTTCGCAGTCCCCGAAAATCTAGGATCCCACCGTTGGGGTCACATGGATGGCACATGGCAGATCCTCCATGACCGTGGCGTCACAACCATCTGCGCGGCCAGCTTCCCCAGGGCCTTCTGATAGGTTGGATGTCCATGATTGACACCTCAGTGCCCATCAATGCGCCGGGGGGACGTAAAAAGGTGGTGGTTACTTCATATGTTCATTCATTCATTCATTCATTCATTCATTTATTAATCTATCGATTTATCTTGTATTTATTTGTACATTTGTCTATTTGTTTATTTTGCATTTCTGATTAAATATATATGTATATATGCATATTATATACACGTACATATATTTATATGTACATATATATAGACACCCGACGGCCCAAGCTCGTCCACAAAGGTCAGGGCCTTGTTCGGTATACTCGCCCAGGAGGGTCGCTATACCAATTTCGTCCTTGCAACATGAGGCAGCACCTTCGGTTCCAAAATCCGGTACTGAAATGGGTGGTTTTGGGGGGATTGTGATGATTAATGATGGCTAATGATGATGTTTAAGAAGGTGATAGGGAATGATGAACAACAACAACAACAACAACCAAAAAACATGACAAGAACAACCACAACAACAACAACAACAACCAAAAAACATGACAAGAACAACCACAACAACAACAACAACAACCAAAAAACATGACAAGAACAACCACAACAACAACAACAACAACCAAAAAACATGACAAGAACAACCACAACAACAACAACAACAACCAAAAAACATGACAAGAACAACCACAACAACAACAACAACAACCAAAAAACATGACAAGAACAACCACAACAACAACAACAACAACCAAAAAACATGACAAGAACAACCACAACAACAACAACAACAACCAAAAAACATGACAAGAACAACCACAACAACAACAACAACAACCAAAAAACATGACAAGAACAACCACAACAACAACAACAACAACCAAAAAACATGACAAGAACAACCACAACAACAACAACAACAACCAAAAAACATGACAAGAACAACCACAACAACAACAACAACAACCAAAAAACATGACAAGAACAACCACAACAACAACAACAACAACCAAAAAACATGACAAGAACAACCACAACAACAACAACAACAACCAAAAAACATGACAAGAACAACCACAACAACAACAACAACAACCAAAAAACATGACAAGAACAACCACAACAACAACAACAACAACCAAAAAACATGACAAGAACAACCACAACAACAACAACAACAACCAAAAAACATGACAAGAACAACCACAACAACAACAACAACAACCAAAAAACATGACAAGAACAACCACAACAACAACAACAACAACCAAAAAACATGACAAGAACAACCACAACAACAACAACAACAACCAAAAAACATGACAAGAACAACCACAACAACAACAACAACAACCAAAAAACATGACAAGAACAACCACAACAACAACAACAACAACCAAAAAACATGACAAGAACAACCACAACAACAACAACAACAACCAAAAAACATGACAAGAACAACCACAACAACAACAACAACAACCAAAAAACATGACAAGAACAACCACAACAACAACAACAACAACCAAAAAACATGACAAGAACAACCACAACAACAACAACAACAACCAAAAAACATGACAAGAACAACCACAACAACAACAACAACAACCAAAAAACATGACAAGAACAACCACAACAACAACAACAACAACCAAAAAACATGACAAGAACAACCACAACAACAACAACAACAGCAGCAGCAGCAACAACAACAAGACTGTTTAAACGGCCACTTTTGAACAACCATGATGAAACGCGATGCAGTCTAACGCATTTCAGCATTGCCAGGCCTTCTTTGGCGTCGTTCCTCATTGGTCGAAAGGAATCAACGCCATGGATGGCCCAACGAACCATGCATCTTTGGCCAGGGATGATCTCAGCTGTCTGCCAAGGGGTAGCTCTGGATGATCATCCCACTTAGTAAGCGGTCAGTAACCACGCTTAGTCCCCTATTTATCAATGATGTAACCCCCGAAGGGTACTTACTAACCATGGTTACCAACCAGTTACTAAATGGGATGATCATCCAAGTAGCACTGGATGTTCCTTTCACAGCTTCTAACCACTTCATCCGCACCGCCATGATCGTTTCTCACGGATCTCGCCGTCTGAGGGACCCAGTTCGGGAAAATAGCCCACAGGTAGTTACCCCAGTGAACCCTGACCCTAACTTGGGCTAGTTCACTAGGGTAGCCACCAGTGAAACTTTGGCTAGTTCACTGGTAGTTCACTGGTAGTTCACTAGGGTAACTACCACTACCACCACCAAGCAGCTGTCCTACACAGCCCCGTTACGCGCTCCTGTTCAGCCTCGCTGTAGACCCTCAGCTTGGAGCGACGCCCATCAGTTTCACTGACTTCTCGCCTGGGAAGCTGCCCACAGCGAGCGAGCAATGAGAGGAAGGATGTAGGGTAGTAATGGTGGGAGTGATACTGTTGATGGAGGAAATCCTGCACCACCTGGAATGGTTTAAACACTATAAAAAATGGGGTAAGCAACCAACCAGCTGGTGCAGGATTTCCTCCAACAACAGTAGTAGTGGGATAATAGTGGGATAGTAGTAACCATTATAATCAGTGATAGTATATAGTGGTAATCATGGCAATAATAGTAATAGCAACCATCACTGATTATATTATTGATACTAATAGCAATGATGTGATAGGAAAGATGTTGAATGCCAACATTCAGTGAGCTCAGCTAGTGGCTCTTGAAAGTTAACAGCTGGTGGGATGTTGAGTTTAGCTGAGCTAATGGCTATTGAATGTAAAGATAGTCGAGGGGACTTCACCGGACACAGCTGTGTTTCCGTGGATCATATTGTAAACTTGTGGCTGAAAGGCGAAAACCTTCAAACAGTTTCCAAAACAGTTGACCCAAAGTCACATGACCAGCTTGAGCGATGGCTCTGACCAGTATCTACAGATCTTGCGGTTGAAGCCTGGTATTCTGAAGCTGCCACATGTGGAGACCAGGCAAAACGAAACAAAGCATGGCCATGGCTGATCACAAACACAAATGAACAGAATCATCCGTGTGATACTGACGACAAAGTGCAAAGAACAACCACGACCTCAACAACAACCACAACCACAATCACAACAACAGCAACCGTAAGGGCAACCACAACCCCTCCCCCTTCCCACCAAGTTTCCCGGCTTGACGGGGGCCGGCAGGCGCGCGGGCCGGCGGCCAGGGGCCTGTAAAGCAGGACCACCACACACCGAACTCACAACCGCAATGGCTTTGGAAATCGGGGTTGATAACCAAAATTCGTTAATGATGAAATCATGGCTTGTAAATATGATTGATAGCCAAAATTATAGGTTGATATTGAATTCATGGCTTGTAAACATTATTGATAAATATAAAATGGCTTTACAAATCATGATTGGTCACTATGGCCAAAACGAGAAGCGAAAGGGTTGACAAATAATGGTTGACAAATGCAACTATCAACCCGGTTGAGATATGAATGCTCGACCAGGCTGGATGAGAATCCACCCCTTCTTGATCATCACGGCAATATGGGGCTAAGTAACGAAACAACCATGGTTGGGATCCCAATATTAAGAAACCGCCAAATGAATGCCATAACCTGGATGATCCCCCCGGTATCCAATCAACAAGGTGCAAATCCCAAACACTATCAGCACCTCCCAGCTTACCATCAAAAGCCGGTGGTTTCAATCAGCCATGATCAAAGGTATAAATGGCTTGTATTGATATTTTCATACAATACCATTATTGGGAATAAGCCGTCTTGGTTTATAACACAATTGTGGCTGTTACCACAGGTATTATCATATTGTCAGATGGCGTAAAACTGTTGTATAATAGCATGGGGTACCTCTGACTAAATGTCAGATCATCCTGAACACTGATTGAGTGTGAGGACCCGCCAGAGGGTGCCATCAAAAATTTTGTATTGCTCGCAGATTTGAAATGGGATTTGTGAAACCGACAAAATCAACAATTGTGCTACCAACAACCAATAAAACAATAAAGGTACAACCACTGGCAAATGGATGGCAACCAACAAACAACAACCAACAGTGGTATCATGATCATATGTCAAACGATACAACAAACATTGCTGGCGGCCCACCAGAACCAAACCAAACATCAATCAGATGTCCAACTTTCAGCAGAGGCGGGGCGTGGCGTAGAAGAGTTGAGTCACCAACAAACATGTGGCAGTGCATTGCTCGATGGTGTGCCCTGTAGGGTTGCAAGCATCGCAATGTTCAAAAGGATACCCACCGAGCAATGGGGTGATAATTGTAAGTCATGGGATCCACATAGGGTGAAGGGACGACAAATATCCGGATCTGGCTTCAGTCACCATGAGGATGTCACGTGATAGAATCGAGGCATTCACCAATGAATGGAGCGAATTCTGCAGCTTGATCGATGTGTTTCTGGTGGCCTCAACATGATCCAAAATGAACAGCTGAGTGCTTTACAGTGGGATCTTCACTTTGCCAGTTTTAGGATATATAGTTCTTAATGTGGTGGACTATTCTCTCCTGGCATTGTGGCATTGACTGTTCCACAATCGATAATACTGGTGTTGTAATGGTGGAACAATATTTGAGAATTCATCTTGGTAACATTGGGATTGCGGGTGATTCTTGTGGATATGCTAATGATTGAACCGTGTAGATCATCCAGGAATCCACAAGAATGTAACGCTGAGTCCTGAATCGTATTCTACACTGGAATTTGTAAACTCTAATTACTACACTCACCAGAACAGCATAGTATCTACTGGTATACTATAGATCTACCTACTGGTATACAATGTACTACACTACACTCACAATACCTAGTATATATATCATATACAGTAATCTATCTGTTACCCGTAGTGAATACCTACTACAACTACTACTGTGATTGCTCACGCCTAGTAATTACTACTTTGATTACAACTATGATTACTCACTAGTGCATATCTATTGCTTATTATATATGTTTACACGTATGTGATTGCTACTAGTAATAACTACTCTGATCAGTACTATGTAATATTACTGATAATTACCACTATATATACTGGTCATCCCAGGATAGAACTTGTCTACCACTCAGCCACTGACGACCTGCCTGGGGCATTTGCGGTTGCGGCCGCCGTCCCGGTGCCTGCGACCCAAATGCACCCAGAATGTCAGGGATGTCACCCCAGAGGGAAGGATCATGACCATCTTCATCACCAGCGTCATCACCAGTTCCAGCAAAAAAAGGAGCCATTTGGCTGTAGGTCAAGCAGACAACCAACCAATAATTTGGGATAACAACCAACCAAATCATAGGATTCATGATGGGGGAACCAGGGGTACATGGTTTTGACTCATACAGTAGCCATTTGAGTGTTTCTCAAGTCATAGGGGCACACCTAACTCATCCTTAATCTATATTGGTCATTGATAGTAAAAGACCAACCTTAACTTGGGGGTTACCGAACTGGCTAGAAACACCCATTTGATTGACGAGACAAAAATGCAACAAAAAAAACACGACGCAACACCTGCAATGAAGGCTGCCGCCCCCCTTATCATCTTTGTTCATCAGAAAAGTTCGGCCATGGCCAACGCGCAACAACAGCGCTGTGCTGTTTCCAGAGCCCAGAACTTAGCAGTTTTCAGCTCGAACTGCAAAAGTTGAACTGGGTTCGTAATGGTGGTGATGCTGAGGAATGGTGTGAAAAGCATGTGTAATGACTAAGAGTGGCCAAAATCTGGTTGGGATATAATTAATTTATGGTCAGTACATGCGAATCTCATTTTTGGAGTTCCCTATTCTTAAGAAAACCCCATACGGGTACGTAGTAGTCGTTACAGTATATAATTCCACTCATCTTCCTCAATGAATTCACAATGCCGATGACTGGGAGATCAGCTTGTAACACAACACCCGGAGTTGACCCTGCAAAAACACAGTCAATGTTCTGAACAATTCGTTGACAGTGGTGAACATTGCCTGTGATCGATCATCATGTCACCACTGCTTACCGGAATGAACGGACTATTCACGCTTTGAAGACATGAACACCTCATCATTATAGAAATCATCATTTGCCAGCACATATGGTGGTTTCTTAACGTAGGGAGCCCAAAAAATGGCTGGTTGGTTACTAGAGATAGTTCATAAAGGATGATTTGGGGGATTACCCCTAGTTTGAGAAATCATCATCTACATCAGACTGCTAGTCATTCCCCTCCAAACCTGGGTGGTTCCTGCGCGGCTGTAACGAGCTGGGATCTCTATGATCGAATCGTCAGCGGTTCAGTTATGACGAGGGCAAAGCCTTGATCCTGGTTGGCAACCAGCAACAGCTTTATGATCAGCTTCAAAAAATGGGAATACACCAAACTTCACCGATCTTCACCCATCTTCACTGATCTTAACCTATCTTCCTCGTGCACCTCAAATCTTTCCCAAACAAGTTGCACGAATTGGACATTGCCATTTTTGGGAAAGAGAAGACGGGGACCAGCCCAACAGGGAATCGGCTCACCAATTGGAGACAGGAGCTCCAAACCTGCAGTGTCCCTGCAGATCCACAAAGTGGTTGAGCTTGATTCATCGGGGCTATCATCGTTAACAATGGTTCAAATACATGGCTAGTGTCAACCATGGTCAATTGTGGCTAATCAATCCTTACTACTGGTAAAAACTCATAATAGAATAAGAACAACTCAGCCAATGTTTACATGGGACTTCCTCAGGACCTGGCAGGCAGAAGGTGGCATGAACACCCTTCCTACGTGGATATTCCGTTGTGTGACAGAGCAAACGACCAGAGGAATGCGACTCAGATTTTCGCAGGCTGATCAGTTTCTTTAGCTGTGAATTCGTTTCTTGCACTTGCAAGAGGTGTGTCCGCATAATTCCATTTCGTGCTGACAGTACGTCATACTGACCAACTGTTTGTTCATCAAGGCACAGGCTTGAACTAAGTGAGAAAGCGGAAAAAAACTGATGTTAATGGTGGTCAATTCTATCTCAACGAGATATCTCCAGCTGATATCTCATGATTTTAACTGGTACAACTGGTTTGACTGGTATAAAAGTGGTATAACTGGTATAGCTGGCTCATCCTTCGCTAAATTTCCCCCATGAAATCCCTTTGTCGGTCCGTGGGATCCACGGCGCCGGCTGCCGCCTGTGGCGGCAGGGCGGCAGAAGACCCGCTGCGAAGCTCAAGGCCTCCACAGCGGAGGTTCCGATCCAAGCGGCTTCGGCACTAAACTACACTACACGATTTATTCGGTAGTCATAAATTGTCAATAAAGGTTGATAATGGTTGATAATGGTTAATGGTGGTTAATGGTTGATAATGGTTAATGGTGGTTAATGGTGGTTGACAACTACATTAACCATTATCAACCATAAACTGTTTATAGTGGTTGATAATGGTTAATGACTGTCGTGGTTGGTAATGACTACATTATCTTACATTACATGACAGTCGGTCACATCACATTGCGTTACATTACATCCCAGTACATTCCATTACATGACATACATACACTATATCATGCCATGATGAAATTATGTCCTTATATATGCCTCATGAGAGCTTGACGTCAGTGAAGATTGTGGTTGGTCAATACTGGTGAATCAGCCATGATGAACAACAATAATCCAGGGAGAAACAAACACTAAACATCATACTGCTTGCGCCCACGGTATATGTTTCCGTGATACTTTGCAGATATTCCACCATACTTAGTCCTTCTGGTGGGCTCTCCCCACACTGTCGGTCATTTCTATATGGTTGGTAATGGACCCACTGCTGTCGGAACGTTCAATCCTTGATCATGGGCCAAAGAGTGATCAGGATGACCCTGTCATTCGACCCTTTCCACAGCGGTTGTCTTTTGCTTCGGTTTTCAAAAACATAGTATGATAATCTATTAGTGTGTATATATATATATAAATAAATACTGTATAATGATCCACCTAGAAAGGAAAGGCAACCATTTGGAGGCAACCCCATGGCTATGGATGTGCATTGAACTTTGCTGCTTTACGCCTTTAATTATGCCAGGTTAAGAGACCAAGGTTCCCTGATGGATCAATGAGAATCCACTTCATCAGTCACCATATGATCTGGATCCTGCAAGTAACACACAAATTTCTAGGGCACTTTGGACGTCAGATTTCATGGGAAAAGAACACCGGGCTTTAAGCAAAAAAGCTTGATAGCGACACAAAAAGTGATGACAACTTTGAGTTGTTTCCTGTCAGTTCTGGCGGTTCCCTCAGCCGCTCCTACAAAGGTCCCGCATGCACTGCATCGCGATGGAAAAGAGCGAGACAATCGAAACTTCAGCTGCCAACTTTGGTAGAGTTGGTCACCAACTTTGTAGGGTCCGTTTTTAACCACAGAAACCGAAATCGTTCCTACGTTCCAACTACGCCTTGATTCGCTGTCTTAGGTTCCATGCCCTGACCCATCAAAAAGCCATGACTGTGCAATGGTGGTCTGTGGCCATGGTAAGGGCTGCTGTTGGGTGGCAACTGGCGCTTCATGGTCATGGCATAGCTGCTCCCAGCTAGAAGCCGATTCAGCAGCGGAATGCAAGGAGTGTCATGTCGTGGTTCGTGTCATGCCGTGTTTTTTTTAGAATAGGGGTACCCCAAAGAATGGTTGGTTTATTACTAGTAATGATTCTTCTCGGATGATTTAGGCGACCTAGCTGAAACTCAACATGGTAAAAAGTCCGTCCGGTTTTTAGTATGGTATACATACTACATGAAGAGGTATAGAGGTAGTAAAATCCAAACATCTATTAATACATTTGTACATACATACATGCTCCGAATTAAACATACACACATGCTTCAAATTCAACATACATGCATGTATATGTAAAAGAAAAATGAGACGATCCTCAAGTTTGCAACATGACATGGACAACAGTAACATGGATAGGGGCCAAAACGAACGATCTTCCAGATGTTGGGCGTAGGATCTTTATAGTATGGCCACTTCAATTGACGGGGATTCTGGGGATTGTGAATCTATTTCGCTAGTGTTTGTAGCAGTGAGATTGAGATGAATAGTGGGTAGGTTGAGGTAGGTGTGTTTCATCAGAATACTTCATGAAACTTGTATGTTGTGGGAAGCGGGTAAGTTCCCAAGTTGAGGAACAGATCTTACATGCTCCTTCTTCACAACTTGGGAACCCAAAAAGGAGAGCTTTCAGTGTACAAACTCTTGAGTTCCATGTGTACCTACCAAGCTATGGATCGATCTGGCTAAGTGTATGAGTGTATGTGTATAAAGACAGAGATGAGGAAATAACATATGCGAAAATTGTATATATGTGTATATATATATATATATACTGTACATATAACGTATGTATTCTTTAGTGCCGCATGGTGCCGCAGCAACCGGTGCCACTCTTTTTGCTTTTTGCAAGGGTGGCATCTTTGTCCACTCATTTCTGGATGAACTCCAACTTGGTAAGAGGATGCGCCTGCAGCTACGTATTCTCCCAACGCAAGATCCAGCTCTTACTGAACTACCATTGGTTTAACTATAAATAGTTGGAGATTGACCATCAAACATGTGGGGTTATGAAGATGGATCCATCATTACTTTCCCCACAGTAGATCCGGGAATACCTGCCCTACATTTCCCTGACATTTTGGGGACATACGCTACTCTCCAACGATGGTGTCAACTAGCTTGATCTCTGAAGCAACACCTGCAACAGGAATGGCGGGAAACCAACCTGGAAGCTACAATTCACCAGTTCTTAATGGCTAAACCAGTAGAACCATGGTGGTTTTTCCACGCAACCAGGTTGGTATACCAGAGTCTATGGTGCCACCATGTTTTTGCAGATCGACACCGCCACGTTATCCAGCTGCGGGATCGTCTCAGTTTTTTAGCGCAGAAGTTGATCGGTACAGAACCCAGATGAACATTTCGGTGCATAACATCTATCATGTGTGTTTACCATGTTGCCATCCTGCTTTCAAGTCTTAGGCGACCCAAGTGGGTTGGCTAGAGCCAAAAAGCCAACGTTGTCGTTGGAGTTTTTGTGGTCTCACAATGAATTCTCTCCTGGGAATAGACTGAATATGGACGGATCAACAAAGACAGGAACTGTCAAAGGAAGTGGGGAACCAACTATCCCTTCTAGTTCTCTTAGATATAAATTCAAGAAACTTCCCGCCTTGTGCGGGATACTTCTGGAATACATGCAAACAACTGTATCTACACAGAACACAGGTTTACAAGTGGCATCCCCCGGGCAAATCAACCCAGGTCAAACCCTGGAAAGGATTCAACGACGGTTTACCATGACCTCGTCCCCCAAGCAATCAGTACCCTGATGAAGCATCCCTTTGGTCATCAACCCTGAATCTGGCTGATGATTGTTCCCTGCACCGGACCAAGCTGGTGGAACAGCCGAAGAATCGCTGCAGTTCCATGGAATTTCGTTGGGGAATCAAGCACCTGGATGTGCAACCGGGGAGAAAACAGCAGCCAGCTAATGGACTGGCGCAATGCTTTGGCCACAACTCGGATCCCCAACGAACGACCAACCATGGCTGCCATGGCCACATCCTCCAATGTCAAGTCGAACTGAACTGACCATGACTAGTCTGGCCAGGTGAACCAAACTGTGACACCATCCTGATCATCCCGCTAGGATGAGAATCCCACTTAGTGGTGAACACAACCATGAGTCTAACCTTTGTACCAATAGTATCAGCCACAAAAAGGGTACTTACTAACCATGGTCATGGTTGCTAAGTGGGCCGATCTTCCCATCAGTGTCCCACCACACCTCGGTATTGAACACATATCTGTCCAACTTCATGGAGTGATCCGGATCCTGGCCGCAGAGGTGAACCTGGGATCCAAAACTCGCGCTTGACCAATGGTTGAACCGACCAATGGTTGATGAATGTTAATGGCTATTTAATCAATTATTGATCAATAACCAATTATCGATGAATTGTTATTTGATGAATTATTATTTGATGAATGGTTGGCCAATGGTTGATGAATGGTTGATGAAATATTGATCAATTGACATGGTTATTGAATGAATTATTGATGACCAATGGCTATTTGATGACTAACGTTCATGGTCATAAAAATCTATTCCCAATGATTATTTGATGAACGGTTGATTGACCATACTACAAAATATCGATAGCCAATATCCAATGTCAAAATCCAATGGTTATTTGATGAATGGTTGATGCACCATACAGGACCATACTCTAAAATATCGATAACCAATATCCAATGTTAAAATCCACTGGTTATTGGACCGATGGTCGATTGACCATACTATAAAAATGGTTGATTGACGAATGGTTATTGGATGAATGACCATACTATGAAAATGACTAATGGTTATTGATGAATTATTGATAGACTATGATATAAAACATTGATAACCCATATCCAATGTTAGAATCCAATGGTTCTTTGATGAATGGTTGATTGAACATACATGACCATACTATAAAACATTGATGACCAATATCCAACGTTAAATTCCAGTGGTTCTCTGATGAATGGTTGATTGACCATACATGAACATACTATAAAACATTGATATAACCAATATCCAATGGTAGAATCCAATGGTTCTTAATTGATGAATGCTTGATTGGGGGTTCAGAATCCCTGTTTCTGACTTAACCAGCCATTTCGTCTCCAATTTCTTGCTTTAAGCACTGTATATACCCCTGTACCCCTGGTTCCCCTATCATCAACCATTGTTTTCCTTGTTATTGGTTGGTCATTATCCCCCATGAAATTAGTTGGTTAAGTGCTTGACCTATACCCAACTCGCTCTGGAGTCAAATCCCACCTGCAGCAACAGAAGGTATTTCTGCGTCTCGGCGATCCAAAAGCTTTCCATCCTGCAGCACCACCCCGCACCCAAGCGACGGATCGCCAACCAGGAACCTTCCGTGCGAAAGTTCCCCTGGACCCGGGCTGTACCAATGTCAGTGACAAGCCTTGCTGGCAGTCGTGGCTTCACGTCAGGTGTCCTGTCCAAATAGTTCTTTGATGTGGATCGCACATCCTTCAAAGAAGCATACCTCGGTGGTGCCGATCTGTAGGCAAGATCCATGCCCCCTAGATCCATGTCCCCTGACTTGAAGAGAATAATGGACGTTGTTTCATGTCCTGTTGGAATTTGAGCATTGTAAAGCATTGCAAAAGCAAGCCCCAGGTTTACTGAAGCAACCTTGGGCAAATGCGATTTGTTTGCCGAAAACAGCTTGAGCCAAGAACAGGTGCGAACCCTACACAGCCCAAAACTACTTGGTGGTTTCAACCCCTTCGATAATATTCGTCAACCGGCAAGTTCATACTAGGTAAGATAAAAGATGTTAAAAGTTGTGTCTCCATCCAAAAATGCTGCGTTTGCCAGGCACCCACCATGGTCCCACCCTGGCCACCCGCCACAGCGGCTACCAAGGATGAGACCCATTTGGAACCCATAGCCATTTCCTGGCGCGTAGCTCCCACAGGATGAAGATTAACGCTGGGAACTGACAATGGGAAATGACCAGCACTCCTGGATAGACAGATAGTCATTCTTCGTTATTTATTAGTTCGGGAAATTATCAAAGTGCCCAGCGGGCTAAGACCCTCAAACGGCACTGAAATGAAAAAATGGAAATGATCAGGGCAAATCAATCATGTGATCATCAACGGTTTTTTGGGGCAAACGAAAATGAACTGCAATGATTATCATGAACAATAGCGGGTCCCTTAGTCCCTCACTCAAGGGACAATCATGAACAGTAGAAGGGGACACTAACATGATCCACAAGAGAATGTTGCAGTTTCCAGCATTCATTCCAGAGGGCATCACAATTGGTATTTTAGTCATAGGAAATAGGCAACACTGTGACACTAGTGGCAAAGAATGACTGACGACAATCAGGGCATAATGATCCGCAATGTCAACAAGAAAACAAGAACTGGGAACTGATTTGATCAACCATAGTCCATTGTATGCAACCACCCGATAATAGGGCGGTATAAACACCAATCACCAACAAAATCAAGGGAAAGGAGCAAGGATTGGCACATAAGCGGCATAACAGTCCGGGTGTGCCTGCAAATTAGCCGCGATCCAAGTCACTCGTAGCTTCCTTCAAACTAATGCCCACGTGGGACCCCTTTTCAGGGTGGGCTGCCTCCCACTTTGTGGATCTTATGGGGCCCTCCTACTTGTGGACATTGTGAACATTCACGTGTGTATATTGTCACCATGGTGAAAAAGTCAATGGCCTTTTTATGCCTCACGAAACACAAAATTACCAATACGGATCAAACAATTGGCTCTTCAACGGTTCATAACATCCATAGCCATAAATGTTCATCAAAAATAGCCATGAGTCATTGGAAAAAAAATAGTGACCATAACCATAGAATGACCACAAAACAGTGTACGCATCAGCCATGGCCATAATCAAAACAAGAAGAAAAATCGCTGTTCATATGAACCGCATAACTGCCATAGCCACAGAATCAGCCCATGGAATTCCGGTCGTGCTGCCCCGGCATCGCTGCCATCGCTGCTCTTTGCGGGGCAAGCGCTCTCCAGCTCCAGAGGCGGCTCCGGAGCCCGGAACTGCCATTGCACCTCCTGGCGCAGCATGGGAACCAGGCCGTTGTGGGTTGGTCGTGGTGACATTTTCATGGATTTTTTGGCTGATGATGAATGGTTCAGAATGGTTCAGAATGGTTCAGAATGGTTGGGAATGGTTGGGAATGGTTGGGAATGGTTCAAAATGGTTCAGAATGGTTGATCTTTGCTTTTTTGAGATCCTGATGCAGATTAGACTTTCTATTTTGATAGTGTTGGTGAACAGATGCTGCGCCATGTGCCATCCAACTCCGGTTGTCACATGGTACCTGCGGCTGTTTGCAGCATGATTCTTCATCTACTTAGCCCAGTAACCACGGCGGATATTTCCATCTGCGAGTCCCAAAGGGCGCATTGATCCCATCATTGGATCAGTCGCTGCTTCGATGGTATCCTCAACTTGGGTCATATCATGATGCCACAAGACCTCAGGCACTGGTTGGAGTCTACATTCCTGCACTGGGTGGCCTACCTTCCACGATGCCATGGCGGTGTACTTTCAACCTTCATGCGGGGTTTTCCATAAATGTTGGTGGCAGCCCCGCCATGTAATAAGCAAACCAACCAGCTATGGGGATGCACCCACGTGATCGTTATCAACCATTCCCGTACAACCATAGTTAACCATCATCATCCAATAAGCCACTAATAAGTCACTAATAAGCCACTATTGTCACTAATAAGTCACTGGTTAATCACTATTAAGTCACCACTAAGCCACTTATGGATACACCCATGCTGGGTTTGACCACATTGAAAGGTCAGCTTGTCCACCTCGGCAGATGTTCACCTCCCCGAAGTTCCCATCGCTTTTCCAGCTAATCTTCGATCATCAGTTTGTGATAACCATCAGCTAACCATCAACCAACCATGAATCAACCATTGAATCAACCCACCAAATTGACGAAGCATTGAATGAACCATCAAGTTTACCAGAGTTAATTGATTGGATGAAATTAACCATCAAATTCATCGTTTTCATGATCTATTAACCATCAAATTCCCAACGATTATAGATTTTACCATGAAATCCCCAGAGGATTTCAGTGGTTGACAGTGGTTATTTTCCATTAGCCATCAAATTCATCATTAAATCTCCCAGATTTTCCGCAAAATCCAAGGATTGACCATCAACCCTGAAATCTCCCTGAATTCGTCTGGAAAAATCCATGGCTGCCGGGGCTTCAATGCTGTGCGGCTCCTGGTACTCCACCCGCAACGCACGTGCGCTCTCCAGGGCAGCGAAATCCTTGAAGTTCTGCGGGAGCGCACCTACCAAGTCTACCTGGCAATGGCTTGGTGGTTACCTGGCAATGGCTTGGTGGTTGATGCGAATGATGGTCACATGATGGTGAAATGCTGGTGAAATGGTGGCTCAATTTCGAGTTCAATGAGAGTTGATGACGGCAAATGATGGCCAATGATGGTGGATGATAGCCAATGGTGGGTGATGATGGTCACATGATGGTTGATGATGGTGAATGATGGAGAATTATGCTTGTCAATTGTTGATTGCTGCTTCACAACCGTTGACGATGGTCAAAATGCCACCAGAAACCATTCCAGATCGCCCTTACGAAGCCGGCGAGGCCAAAAGCTTCGCAGGAATTCGTCGTGATGCCCGGGGAAAAACCCGGGTTTTGACCGGGTTTTTGATTGATGTGTGGAAGAGGACCACCTATTTTTGTTGGGCACTTGCGATTTCTGGACATCCTCACCTGAGAGTTGGGCAACTTGGTGCAGAAAGGTCCGCTTTTAGGGTTTTTCCGTCCATTACAGCGGGCAGGTGAGCATTCCGAGGCCAAATGTGACCCAAAAGAGTCGCAAATCTAAGAAATGATATAGAGACACAGGTAACAATATAGAAACGATATAGATTGAAAATGGTTGAAACTATGTAGATTAAAACAAATCCAAGAAGGCATCATCATTCAACGTATTTCTCACTACTAAGCCCCAAGAAGCCAAGCCGGTCAAGTCGCCATCCTCCCAGGCCCCGAAGCAACATCGCAGCTTGAGGGCCTGTTCCGGTGCCCTTTTGAAGATGTCGGAGATCGCCTCCATCATGTGACTCTCACCTCCCAAATCTGCTGAGTGCCACCTGTGGCTGGTGGAGTTTCACCTTTTGTGACGAACTTGGCTTCCAAAAGCTGAGGTGAATTCCTGACGAGATGACTGTTGATTCCAAAAACTGACAAGAATCCTTTGTTTGTTTATCATGTTTATCATTCTTTATCATTCAAAACATGAATTTCCATCAAGTCTTACAGCTCATCACCCCACACTCCACCAGCAAATCAGCTCCCTCCGCACCTCACAGTCTCCGGTAGGGTCACCTTCCGTCGCCAGGTGTCCAGTTGCATCGTGGAGCACAAGAAGTGCACCGCGTTCAGCTCCAGCTGGGCTTGCAGCTGCTTGGCTTGGAAGACACGCAACGGTGGGAAGCCGCTCCTCCGCCATGGCGATGTCCCAGGGGAGAAACCAGCCTCTTTGGGGTGCCCCAGGTTGCCACGGGTGGAGGAAGCCGTGATTTGGGGTAGCTGTGAAGGCAGCATGGCTAGTGGAAACCATCATGTTCAAGATGTAATCACCAGAAATCCACAGGATCGCCACTTCCAAGCTGCCCCGGTTGCGTCGGCCCTGTCCTGGTGGGACGATGAATGGCGAAGGAAGCCAATGGGACCTGGCGCTTCAAATGCAGGTGGTTCAGCCGCGCATCCGCCGTCGACAGCAAGGGATCTTGCTGCGACACCTCGTTCTGTGAACGGATCACCTGCGGAGGGAAATCCAATGCTTCGCCCATGGTTGGTTGGGCCTGGAACGGTTCGCCCAAAGGGCTGTTGGAACTAGTGCTAGGCTACCCCAGGCAGAGAATCTGCGCTGAAGGGCTGTGTCTTTGAGGCAGATCAAGTTTGGAACTGCTGTAACCATTTTTTGAATGTGAGTAATTTCGGATGGCTCTCGCTGCGATCTGTTTTGAAAAGTGACTAGGTCTAGCCCCCCCGCTGATCGCGCCCAAGCACCAGTCACTCCTCCACCGACATTACCCATCACCCATCATTCTCCGAAGGATAACCCCACCAGCTAATCATGGTTCACCATATTCTTGACCAATCACTCACTCAACCCCTCCCCCAATCCCTCACTCAATCACTCCCCAATCCCTCCCCCAATCCCTCACTCAACCCCTCCCCCAATCACTCAATCACCAATCCCTCAACCATTTTTCCCACCAATCTCCAGGCTTCACCCGCACCTGTTCCATGTCGCTGAGACTCAGCAGTTCCCCCATGACTTCCAGCTGCGCCGTGCGCAGCAGCTGTGCCCAGCCGTTGGGATCCTCGGGCCGCTCCAAACCCAGACGCTTGGGAGCCAGCGCAGCCAGCAGCGTGGCGGCGTTCAAACCTGGGATGCACCAGTGGATCACTGGTGAGGAATGGTGAGTAGGGAATAGTAATGGTTAGGAACGGTTAGTAATGATTAGTTGGTTAATAGTGGTTAGTTATGAAGAGTAAATATTGTCAGTGATGATTAGTAGGTTCGTAATGGTTTGGAATTGAGAATGGTTAAGTAGTTGAGTTGTAGTCACTGGTTAAGAATCTAACTGTCAGGGAATGTGGTCAATGATTAGACAATCATGGTATTCAGTCACAGGTCAAAAAAGGGCCTCTTTACAGAAGTCATCAAGAATGATGAGTAAGAGGAGGCTTGGTCTTGGCTAAAGCGAATAATGTTGACAACCACAGTTTGTCATTTGTGCTTAGTAGTGGTTAGTCCTAGTTGATGGTTACTTCTTTTGATGATGTATCATGGTGAATATGGGTGAATGGTTGGTCGTGCGCTAGGATTAATGAGTAATGATTGAAGATTAAGCAATTACAATGCTTGATAATGGTAGATGATGGATAATCTGATAATCATTGGTTGATGATAGTAATGATGGTTGACTTGTCGATGATGGTCAATCGTTAGTGGTTCATCGTGAACAATGGCTACAGAGCCATGGCCGCTTAATGATGAATCATGATTGATACTGGATAGCAATAGTTAATGATGACCTATAGTAGCTAATCACTTGGTTTGTGGTGCTTCAGAATGCTGAAGAGTAAATCACAATGAGTAATGCTTGATGATCACTTGGGTAACAATACTTGATATTTGTGTGAGACAAGGCTGGAGTAATAACTGTCGGCAAATATGTTTACAGTAGTAATGACTAGTATTTAATCATGAACTCAAATAATGATAAATAATTCTGAATGCTGGTTGATAACGACTACAGAAGCAAGAAGCATGCGGAACAATGCTTGATAATGACGCTCAATCGGTTGATCATGGTTATCAGATTATTAATGGTTGTAATTACAAACCATTTATGGTTGCCAACTATACTCAGGGATGGCCAAGAAAGACGGTCTACGAGGTGATAGGTAATGATGAATAACGGCTCGCGACGATTGGTAATCACCGGGAGTAGTCGTTTACCGCTAGGTCCAGTAGGCCTTGATCACGTGCCTGCAAGATGGAGTTGCTATGACCCTGAGTGGAATATCTTTTCCAACAAATGAAGTGCTGCGTTAAGGCCTTATAAAAGCTTGAGCGCGAGACAAAAAGAGATACCATAAATGCGTGCAAATGCATTTGTGGACATCTATCCCATAGATAGATAGATAGATAGATAGATAGATAGATCGATCGATCGATAGATAGATAGATAGATAGATAGATATATAAAAATATATTTACATACATATAAATAAGTATGTGTATGTATTATGTATGTATACATACATGTACTGATACGTATATGCACAGCCCAAAGGCGCCACACCAAGACGGAACAGCTGCGAAAGTCATGATGATGATGATGATGATGATGATGATGATGATGATGATGATGTTGTTGGTGATGGTGATGATGATGATGATGATGACGACATACACATGTCATATTCACAGACAGGAAGAAAGATAGACAGACATAGAAGCAAAGAAGTCCATAGGTAGGTAGATAGATGGATCAACAGCTAGGCAAATCATGACATATCCTCCAAGGGTGTCGGTGTGGCTCATCGTTTTCACCAGCAACCCATGAAACATCATTAACCAATTTATGTTATGTGATTATACATGATGAATCATCAGTAGCCATCATGTGGACCATGGTTCTACCCTAGTAGACCATTGATCATGCCCAACACCAACCACCACTGCCCAGAAACAGTTGAGCCAAAAGCTGAGGCGAACTTCGTGGGTCTTTCCCTGCAAGCTGCAGCACTGCAGCTCGGCCAGCGGCTCACTCAAGCGTTCCAGCAGCTTGTAGGCCTTGCTGGATCCTTTCCTGGCTATGCCAACATCCAAGCGGCGTTCCGCTGCGCATGAACAATCGAACGCTGATGACAAACTGAAGACGCCCCTCGTTCGGGATTGCTGTACCCGTCTCAGAAACAACTTCAAATATTGAAACAACTTCGCCCGAATGCGCAAGCCTTTCCTGGCACACTCTCCACTTTCTCAGCTACATCTGAATGATCTCGTCAACTGTTTCTTGCTTTCCGAACACGTTTTTGCAGAACTCCCATGTGACCAGAGAACACATCAAGGAACCAAGTCACTACTGCTCCTAATTGCCCGAACCAACAACCACAGCCAAAAAGGACCCCGTAACAACCATGGCATGACACGCATACGTTTGCAGATGCCCATATTTCAGGCACACAAAGATGGCAGTTATCCACGGTTTGAAATATACGCGGTCCAAATATGCCATGTATTTTTACCCGGCCTGTAAATGCCATGTAAACGTGATGTACTATAACTTACAGAGACAACAAACAACCCCTAACAAACACTAGAAGCAACTGCCAAGTCTCTCCACTGCCACACAGGCTCGATACACATCCCTCACAAGCTGCACAGATAGAACTTCAGCATCGCGGTCTGTCCAGTTACAAAAGCGGCGATGGTTCAGCACCGTTGTCTCCTTCAGACCGGGCGAGGCATCCCCAATTTATTAGATTTTCTTGGTATGGGCTGGGGTCAAAACCTCGTAGGGCTGTCGAAGACTGTTTATCGGGATCACCCCATCCAGCTTTTTCAGTTGATTTTGCGCCAGGTTCACCGAACAGAAAGATGGGATCCAACCGGACACGGGTAGGGTACCACAGCACAGCAAGCGACCCATGATCTACTGCATAAATCCAATTGTGATGTTGAATGGCTGGAGAGTAGCTCTTGGGATATCTGAATGTCAGAAACACACGTCAAGCACAGTGCAATGGCTGCTTTGGGATGAAATCTTAGGAATATTGCTTGCTGAGCCTCAAGTTTTTCCAGCTTCGAATTCTAGAATCAGCACATCAGTCGTGGCACTCTGGAGAACTGAGAGGTGACATATGGACCATGCCCGTTGTTGTCAGTCTACTTGCCACTGGCTTCGACCTGTCCTTGGGTCCCTTGAAGGGCAACATCTCCACCCGGGGCGCAGAGTCCACTTCTGTGGCAGGGCTTGCGAGATCCTGAGGTACCTGGCTAGGCAAACCGCCCAAAAACGATACCTCCAAAGCACGGGTTTCCTCTCAGAACCAAAAAAACTGGGCAGAAACGTGCCTTCTAAATGCCCCTTCTTTCTACAAGCTTGTTCAACTTGCTTCCTTCCAAATCATTCGTCAAAACCTCCAAACATCACGAGTTTCTCTCTGAAGTCATCCCAAAAACTTCGGAAATCCCAAGGGAAACCAGTCCCCTGAGGCCCCCCATGGCCTCCAGGATGGACCCCTCCTCCGGGCACAGAAACGCCAGCGCCGCCAGGGGATCGCGGTGCGCCTCAGCGGACGCCAGGGCTTCCGGGTTGGCCACGGCCAGCAGACGCTTGGCGAAGCGCACCGAGGCACTGCCCGCCTGCGACGCCTGCGGCTGGGGGCTGCTGGGGTTGAGCATTGAGCAGCAACGAGTCTGGGGATGTACCAACTATTAGTGGTACAATATACTAGATGAACAACTAAGAATGGGATGTACCAACTAAGAATGAGTATACCAACTAGTAGTGGTTAGTCGGATATACCAACTATTAGCAACTAAGAATGGATATATTAGCAGCTATTAGTGGGATTACCAACACATCTTAATGGGATATGGCAACTAAGAATCTGGGGTTATACCAACTTAATTTAATGGGATATACCAACTATAACTGGGATGTACCAACTATTAGTGGTTGATGGGATATACCAGCTAAGAATGTGGGGTTGAGCATTCACCAGCAACAACTTTCATTGGTAAGCGAAAAAATTTGGATATACCAACTATGAGTGCTTAGGACCCAGTCGTAGTTAAATGAAAAGAGGGACCAAGTATAACTGGGAGATAACAACTTTGACTGGGATGTACCAACTGTAACTGGGATATACCAACCATATGGTGGCTCCTCAAGCCATATAAACAATGAATAGTGGTTAAGAAAGAAGGGGATAATAGGCAACAAGAATCCAGTTGGAGTTAAATGATAGTGGGGATATGACCAACTACAATAATACGGATGTGACCAAATGGGATATATACCAAGAAAAATAGGGATTTCTTGGCTAGAAGTGGTTGGCCCAATGATGGTGAATTTCTAGTTAAGCATCAGTAAGCAACGTTAATAGGGATGTATCAACTACATCAATGGTTGGTTGGTGCTGATTGCTTGGGAAAACTGCTCTTTGGGATGGTATGGAACCAACTCAACACGACCTTCCGCAGGATCTCCATCTGTTTGGGGCGAAAACACCAAGCTCAGCGCCTCATCGGGCGAAGCTCCATCAGCTTCCGCCAGGATATCTGAGAGCCGGTGGGGGTCGATGCCATTCATCAAACTCAGAATGCTGTGGGTCGGGAGGGCAGCTGGTCGCTCTACACGCAGGAGCACGCGCAACAGGAAGTCCATAGACGCGCCCATCTTGCGACACAGAACGGCATAGAGCAGCACCAAGGACCACCGGTACTCGGAAACATCGAGGCCTCTCGCTGTCAGCGACCCTTTTTTCAGCAAAACTCCTCACCTCTATTGTTGACCTACTCACAGCCCAGCCATTTCTATATTTTTTTTCAAGGTTGACCTACTCACACCCAGCCATTTCTATCATTTTCTTTCACCCTGTTCAAGGCGGCAAGCCTCGTATACTCTGAGCTTTGTAAAGATCTTTGGCCAACTTCTCCCACAGCGATCGATCATCGCAGCTCTCGCCCGCCACGGCTTCCAGGGCTGCCAAGACGTGCGTCAGCTCAGCAGCCAAGGGTGGCCCCGCCGAACCATCGCTGGGTGGCACTTCATGAACCACCGAGGCTAACAGCACCTCGGCCGGGTGGGTCATACTGCTTCAGATGATTTACTGGCCAACCAATGGTGATTTCTAGCTGGTTAATGGTTTATAGTAGGGAAGCTTAAGCAACAATACTAGGGGATATACCAGCTATATATGAGAATAGGATAGAATAGGTCAATATGAAACCAACCAATGGGAGATATTAACCTTGGTCAGTGATTCAACCGTGCTATGTTTCAAAAGCAAGCGATTAAATCATTTGAACAATCAGCACTGTTGGCTATGAACCGTTGATTCAACCCTATTGAAACAAACCCGATAGCGGACTGAGTGGTTTTGAACAGTCCCCCGCCTTCCCTTCAGGCAACGTGGTTGGTGGGTCCCACTCGCCAATGGCTGGGCATCTCAGATGCAGCTCCAACACGGCAGCCTTCGCAGCGCTGCAATGTCGCCCACTGTCCAGGTCTTCGGAAGGACAGGTGGTGCCAATAATCATGGCCGAGCCCTTACCCACCTCAGCCGTGCCCGCATTTAGCTGCTTCTACTCATGAGTTGGTAGATTGAATTACAACTATTCCAAGCAAACCAGCGATAGAAATCCTCTTCTTCTGGGTGATTCTCTTCTATTATACTTGGCTAAGATGGATCTATATGATTGAAAACCCATAGAATCTACTCTTAACATCGACCACCAAAGCTTTTCATTGGGAACTTCTCACCTGCAGCGTGTTGACCTCCTCCAAAGAGCCTCGGATGGGAGGCTCAGGCACCTGCTGATGCTGCTGATACTTGCGATGTCCCAGAGATCGCAAGGCTTCGGCGAAGGGAGACTCGGAAGTACCGAAGAGGTGCAAGGTCTGGAGATAAGCCAGGAACGCATGGCTTTGAACGAAGGACTCGAAGAAGGGTTTGTCCTTTCGGGCTAGGAACTGTCGTTGGAACATGGGATAGAAGAAAATGGTTGGATGATTGTTGATGGATGACATATCCGATATATCCCATTTCTCTTCGTGAATGTTGGTCACATCTGTGTCATTGTTCTTTCCAAGTTGTTGTTGCTAACATCCAAAATTGTTGGTTCTGTCTCCACCATTCAAAGTTACATCAGCTGCAATATGAGACCCGGATGGTCAAACCACCCCTATTTCCAGAAAGACATAGCTGGTAATTTACCATCCAATACAGGTGATATGGGCGGGTGATCAACAGCTGCATGTCGGTACCTATTTCAAGATCCATGTCTCTGTCAAACATCAGCTTAATTGATTGTTAGTCATGCTTCCTATGGCTAATCATGTCTCCAAGGATCAAAGTTGCCCATCATTAAACCATCGTTAATCATTACCATTGACATCATCATTGACCATCATTGACCCTCATAAACCATGACTAACACCACTGACCATCATCCGCCTGAGCCGCGCCCCGGTCCTTGGCCGACACCCCCGACAGGAAATGACCTTCCTGAAAGGAATTCAGCACGGAGGCCGCCGTGGCGTTCTCACACTGAGGCCCCAGGGAGCCTGCCACGTCTCCCAGCAAATCAGCCATGAAGGTCAAGTAGATCTGTTGGACGCTATCTTGAAAAAACTCCTGGCAGCACATGTCCACACTACTGGGGAAGGGATCGATTGTCAACATCTTTGTTTTGTGTCTGTTTTTTGGGCAATTTCGCGACCGTCAAACATCACCACGTCTTAGGGTCTTTCTGAAACCATCACGGGGACACAGTCATGGCTGGCTTATTTCTCGAAAGTGGTCAATGACTCGATGATTTGGGATTTGTGTTGTCCAAGTCAATGGAGCCCCCAGTGACTGATGGTTGCCGTATCACCAGTGGCTATGGTTGGTTGGTTTGGGGGTACCACTATTTGTTGGACCCCTGGATGTCGATGTCAATGAGCAGTCACCGGATATGGTGAACAGTTTTGAGGGCATATTCCGCAGCACCTAAACCAGTACAATCAGTGCTTCATCATCTTCGGTCGCATGGTTGATATTTGCATCATCGTTGATGATTACCTTCTTTGGTTCACTTGTCAACCAGATTCATGTAGGCGTTTCTCAAGTTATAAAGTACCTCCAAAGCATCCATTGTCGATCAGCGTTGGTAAGAAACCAAGCATAAGTTTGGGGGGGTCCCTATCATAATAAACCGCCATATGGCCGATCATCAGCCCTAGAATCCACACTATCAGCTGGCAACCCCTCTGGACCAGCTACTCGTAGTGTCAACCCCTCTGGACCAGCTGCAGCTTTGAGATTTCCAAGAAGTCGCTGTGCCTATCCCTGAGAAATAGTGCAAAAATCAGGAGTTCCATAGCTTAAACCATGAAAAGTCCCCAGCCTCGATAGGTAAACCCACGAAAAGTCACCACTTTCCATAGGCAAACCCACGATTTTCACCGGACAATTCCTGGCTTCCGCGCCTCGGAAGTCTCATGCGTGGCAGGCCACAGGTCTTGCCTGGCCTCCACCTGTACAAGGCCGGAAGTCATGGCAGGTTTACCCATCGTGCATGGCTGATGTGGGGGGTTGGATAATGATTTCTGCCAGTTTCCTGAACTTTGAGACCTTTGTACATTCAATAAACCAACCATTTTTTGGTATCCGTATTTTGAGAAACCACCACATAGAATTGAATGTAACCATGGTTGAGCTTCTGGTTGGTGGACACAGCTGGTATTTGTTGGTAGTTATGTTGTATGAGATCCCTGAAGATTGGGTTTCCAAACTCGTATGAATCGCTAACCCAAATTTCACCGTCCGCAACGGCCCATTCAGGCCTGAACTGTTGAGATTCCCGAAATAAATATCAGTTTCACAACTTACATGCAAACAGTTCATAGCTGTCTACTTGCGTGTGTGTGAATTAACAAGTCAATGATCAAAAGTCTTCTCTTCGACATGTGATTTAAACAATAATTGGATTACACGGGGATTTACAGTAGCCATTCACATATTACTTAGTAACACGATCGAAGAAGGACAGAGACCAACCCTGACCATTCGATTCGCTCTGCGAAACTTGACGGTCGCTTCTTACCTTTTCAAAGCTTCGCAGCTCTGCCGATTAGGTTTCCATGGTTTGTTGGCTCCAAGTTCAGGATACTTCAAGTCACTGCTTCAAGTTGGTCCGACTGGTATCCCGGATACTTCCCATCACTTTCTGGACCCTCATTAACCACTACAATCCTCATTACTTCGCCATTGTTCCTGCCATTTTTCCAAGCTTTTCCTACCTCATTACTTCGCCAGGCCCCCGTGGATAGGCGCCCCAGCCACGTGCCCCACATGTGCCCCAGCCACCACCAGCAGCGCAGCCCCGCTTCCCGCCTGTGCTCGGAGCTCCGTGAAACCAAAGCGCAGCCGACTTTGGGCTGCGTCCGGCAGAGCTGGCAGCTCAGCATAGCTGTCGTGGAGGTAGATGTCACCTGCGCCAGGGCCAGGGGATGAGTTCCGGGGTCAGTGATGGGACTGGGCCATGTTTGATGTTGGGATGATTAGTGATGGTAGATTGTGCTGGTTGAAAATTTCGATGGTAGATTGTGCTGGTTGAAAAGTTACTTGGTTGATCGACAACACACATCGACATCAGAATAGGCATTGAAGATCAACTTCCAGGAAGTTTCATTGCTAGAGACAATACGGTGGTTTCTACCCAGCCAAGCTGCGCACTCAACGAGTGCCTACCCCAACTACCCAATGACCCGCCTGTATCCAAGTCCACGATGCTAAAATCTCTGTCACTAGGCACCAGTCCACCCTGCGAAGCACTCAGCAACTCGCTGCTCAACAGGTCGTTGGAGTCTGCGAAAGTTTCCTTCAAAATGATCTCCCTCAAACATCCAAAGAGGAACGGCGGTGGTGTGGCCAGGTAGTCAGTCGATGGCAGTAAGGGGTTGTAGCAATGAACCCAAGCCAATGGGAAGCACAGAATGGACGAGAAGGCCTCGCAGGCTGCCGTGAGCATTGCAACGGAGGAGCCAACGAACAGCACCTTCTGCTCGAGCAGCACTAGTTGTGTCACCAGCAAAACTGAAGAGACACTCAAACGCGTCAGCAGATGTGGCAAGGGAACATACACTGCAGGGAGTCCAGCTGGAGGTGGCCGGGAGACCACACACATTGCCTCACCTGACGCCGCTGGAATTCCATGCAGGATCAAGGCTGTTCCGGGAGGAGGAGCAGGCACGCTATGCACCAACCAACTCCAGATCTTGGCAAAGCTACTGGGATCCCCTCCCTCAGCAAGGTGAGCCTGCCAGGGAGCCCAAAGCCTATACCATCTCGTGGACTAGGCTCTATGATACCTATCATTACTGACATGAGAAAAAGAGACAGCTGGGTGGTGGAAATGGCACACTCATCCATCTTGGTTCAAGCTCTAAAGTTTCAACGCGAGCAAGCCATTCAGCGGCGAAATATCATCTCTCACAACTCCAAATTTTGAAAGTGCTCAGATCTCAACTCGACTAAACCCATGACAGCAATACACCAAAAACTACCATCATCATCATCATCATCATCATCATCATCATCATCATCATCATCATCGTCATCGTCATCGTCATCGTCATCGTCATTGTCAGCGTCATCGATATCGATATCGTCATCGTCATCGTCATCGTCGTCGTCATCGTCATCGTCATCCTCATCATCACCACCACCACCAGCACAAGCAAAAAAAAATATAAGCCTACCACCCCCGCACCTGGATTGCTTCCATGAGCTTCAGGAATCTCGGTGCTGCCACTTCCGGCAAGTGACTCCAGGCACAGGTGGCCAAGGGCCGGGATGCCAACCCGTGCCCAGCATCTGTCGGTGCCGACATGTCGTCATCTTTCTGCTTGGAGTAGGAGATTTGTACACCTGCACCAGGGCCGAACCATTTCTGCAACGGCACGTTTGATAGAAGTGCTTGGAAAAAGGGAACCTGGCTTTGACAACGGTCTCATTTTTGTGGAGGAAACGACATGCACGTGCCGTGTGTGCGAGCGTTTGCAGATTTTGGAGGACATCAGGGCAAGAAACCAACCACAACAGTGGGTACACAGCCATTTCTGAACACAAGCACTGATTTGGGGCATATTGAACTCTCCGCTGGCAATCCAGCACTTCGCAGATCTGTGACTGGCCCTTGATGACCTAACGACATTTCATTGACAAACGCCATAGGACATCATTGTTTGGATGTGATCATCCAAGCACCAAGTAGCACAATCAAAGTTGAAAGATCAGCCGATCTCGCAGATCACTAACTCATCAGTTGGAACCATCCCACAGATCTCCAAGCAGTTGGAAGATCCCCATTGCATCCGCCTACATAGGTCCGATGCGTGAAGCTATCGGTCATCACGGTGGAGAAGCCCATGGATTTGGATGGCAGCCCTGTGGGGAAGAGGATCTCGGCCAAGCCGTCGATGCTTGGCACATTGGGCGCACGCAGCTCTGCAAGGGTCGTTACACCTGACGGGGATGGAGGGATGGATGATGGATCCAATCAGTATATCCTTGGTTCATGCTTAGTGAATGATGATTGAAGGATGCTTCAATGATGAACTAATCATTCATGGTCACTTTCATGATGCTGAACTGTTGGTTGCTAGTTGATTAATGAGATACAGTACTACCAACAAGAGGGGCAAGTCACCAAGAAGCAAGCTAAAGGGATAGGTAAGCAAAGAAATGAGTGGGTATGATCAACAGCATGTTTCTGGAAAAAGCAATTCTTCGGGCAGATCTCTGGATGGGGGGAGCTATCAGATTGCAAGATTAGAAAGAACATAAAACGCTCTCTGTGATGGTTTGTAGCCTTGGGTGTGTCAAACTGGTCAGTGGTTTGATCCCCAAGCTTCTTATATATTTCAACTGAGCATGGGCAACCAGGATTGATCACACATGACGGTTGAACCACCAAGTGATTCGCCATGGTGGTATCCCACCCCCTAAATTCTTGATTTCTTTCTTCCAAATGATTAAAATTCACAACGCCAACTCGTCACCTTGGGATCCCAACGATTGAATGGTTTCTGGACACTCACGCTCATAGTTCGATGGAGAATGACTTTCACTTTCACCCCTACAACTCACTGGGCTTCACTGAGCTTCACTGGGCTCTGCTGGTGCTTCACCGCTTCCCATGGCCCCATGGCATCACCACGTCACCGCGTGGCACCTTGTCCGCCATCCTTCAGCAACGCCACGCCGCGCACCAGGCTCACGGGCGTGCGCAGGCGCCACAGCTCCGGGAGCGGCAGAGCCCCGTCCATGGCGCCATGGACCGGTGGAAGACACGTGGGGACTCGGCCACTGGGCTTCGGCTTGGTTCAGATTGGTTGGTTAAGCTTGGCCAAGCTTGGGGTTGGGGTTGTTGGCAACTTGGTTCAGCTGGATGGCTTAGGCTTGGATTGGGCTTGGTTTAAGCTTGGGGTGTGAGATTCAGATTGCTTTCAGGTCAGTGACTTGATTTGGTTGCGAATGCTGATCCTCAAGAGTTTTTGGTCAGTGAATGAACTGGTGGAGCTTGGTTGAGAAGCTGGCGAGTTGCTTGGTTGGTATCAGCTGGTTTTTGTAATGACTGATGATTGGTTAACAGCATGTAACAGCCAATTGTTGGTTGACCACTAAGATTGTCTGCATATTGGTTGGTGAATGGATTGTGAGTGCGATTGTCCATCACGGGGGATCGTAAACAGCAATACGGAACGTAACATTCAATGAGTATTGTTGCAAGCTGGCTGATGATGATTCATGGCTGATGATGGTTGTCGAGAGTTGGTTCACCTCAGTTTTTGATGGTTGCATGGGTAATGAGGGTTCAACTTATCTATGGTCGAGGTATGGCTAAGAACCCTCGTTAATGACCAAGCTGGGGACAGGATCCACCATGGGCATAGAATCAGCCACGGGGATAGCTTTCTGCCCGGGCACAGTTTGGGGGGTTATGGCGATTGTGCTCGCAGGGGAAGAGAAAACTGCGCCTGTCAGTTTTCCGCTGTAGCAGGATGTCACGGCGAGCACATGTTGGACAGAGAGATGTATCTTGGCAGTTCAGGGCCAAGAGAAACCGGGTGTGTGCCAAGCCATAGGGTAACCAGTAACCCACCAAAAAAAACATTGGTTTTGAGGGTATTCTGGCACACGTTTCTACAGGTGCGAAAATTGCGACACAGTGAGGATCCAGCAAGAACTGCCTAGACCCTACTGCTAGGATGCAGGATTCGAACCATTTACCTGGACCCTAGTTAGGATCCAGCAGGAACTACCTAGACTCTGGATGACTCATCCAATTCGTAGAATCCTCAGCACTCCCAAACAGGTCGAAGCTTCTCGAAGGCCAAAAAGGTCTTCCAGCCCCATTCACGGAACTTCTCATCCTGCGGTTGGCTTCCCAACTCGCCCCCCACCCGGGTGAACAGATTTCTGCACGGAGCTGAGTGAAAGTGACTGATCAGACCACTCAATGGAGCAAGAGGGTAACCATTGACTGTCTTCAAAGAGTACCTGAAGATACCTGAGCTTTGAACACCTGCCTTTCAAACCATCAAAGAACTGAACCTGAAGATACCTCTGAGTGCCAGAAATAAAGGCCCGTCCCAGAAAGTCTGAATAACTCTTGACAGATTGTCCTGTACACCAGATTTGTGTAGCATTTTTTTCACAGAAATCACTGCAACAAAAATGCCCATGGATCGGGGCGCAGAACCGGGACACGGTTCTCAAGTCTTGCCAGACCCAGCAGTGATTCGAATGGCTATTGGAAAACTGTGTATTAGCAGATTGGCCTAGTGCATCCTACAGTATGTATATGCAAAGAGTCATTTATGCTGGCCCTGCACGAACAACTTATGAACGACACTCCCAACACATCACCACCCCGACAGCGTTATGCAACCGGCATCGTTTCCAGCGGTCGACCAGGGCCCGAAGAAATGCTGCTGATGCACCAAATGAGCAGCGGCGAGTTCATCTTGCCGATCCCAGGAGTTGCCGATGATGATGAGGAGAAGTAATGAAGGTTCATGTTGGTTCATGATAGCTCATTGCTATGGTCAATGGTGTTACATCATGCCAGTCTGGATACCAGGGATGATCATCATCTAAAAGTAGTCAGCCTAACTCCGAAAGCTCCAGGCAAGTCGGTCCTTGGTGATCTCCCACATATACCACCAACCTGGCCATGCTGCTCCCGGGATTCCCCCACTGGGGCCAACCTCAAGCCCAGGAGGTTAGCCCCAGCATGGACCACTCACCGATGACAGCCATTTGACCGCTAATTTCACCATCAACCAATCCCAGCTATCATGAAGTACTGTGATTAGACTGATTAGACTGCGATCTATCATCACCAGTTCCCCCTAATCCTGTGATTAGTACTGTGATCTATCAACACTGTTCAACGAGTAGTTTCATCACCAGTCAGAACTGTTGAAACTGCAACCCGTTCCCCCTCGCAAGTCGTGTGGGCACCTTCGAGTGCCTCGGGACGCAGAATGTACCTCTGCGTCATGGTGCAGAAAACATGTGACAACACCATGTTGGCATGTACAATACGCTTCATCTTTGAGAATGTCTGTCTTTCCCTATAGACTATACTCGTTACATTCTCTGCCACCCATGCTTGCTTGACCATCTACATGCTAGAAAATAGCACAACAAAATGGCACAAATTGCTACATCCGGACTTGCCACACCACCCAATGTCTTCATAGTCACTTCTGCATCCCCGAGCAGCTGCGCTTGCGCACTCGCGGGTGTTGGTCTTGCCGAGCTGCATATCATGGCCCTTCACCCGTTCTGGGGAGATGCCTGTCACTCAACACATCGCCGACCAACTCCGATGGCAGCCATGGCCGTTGTGGTGCAATTCCAGGTGAAGCGAAAGTTGCAACTCAAATTCTCCAAAGGAGTTCTCACTAGTTGCAACCCACCACAATTGCTAGTCAGCTCCCACTTGACTCACAATTTCACTAGCAGTGGGCATCCCAACTACTTCAAGGCTCTCCCCACCTCTGAGCTGTCCATTCGGTACCCCCATGGGCCCAACCCGTTGTGAGTTTAGTGAACAGCCAAAAGCTCTGGCTGAGAAAGGCATCCATCAACTGTGCCAGGGAAACAAGTTTGCTAGACACCACCTGGGAAGCTAACAACTCAGCGCCTGTGGGTTGCCTTTCATACATCTGCCAGCAGGTGTAGGCCTCAGATCACTGCAGCTGACAAGACTACCAAGGCGATTTTGCTCCTCAAGAGGCTTTCCTGAAAATGACTAAGTTGCCGTAGTAGTCAAAAATCCTGTTCACAAACTGCATTGGTCGAAGTAAATTTCCTGTTCGTAAACAAGTTCCTGTCATCCAGTATGGCTTGGTGCAAAAACCCTTCGCCAACCAGGATCAACTATCTAGCGTTCCCCTCATGCTCTCCTTGCATTGCGAATATGTCAATCGTTAAACAAGTTTAGTACTACACTAGATCGAACTAATGATCGTTGGCTATTTGCCCTGCCATCCCCTCTGTTGGAGGTTGATATCCTTGGACAATTGTCACGGTTCCCCATCATCAACCGTTGTTTTCCCTATGAGTTTCTTGGTTGATATCCCCATTATTAGTTGGTTAGTTTGACTCATAGCCACATCAGTCAGAAGAACTCCTCTACCGTCGAGGTGCAAGTGCATCGGCCAGTTCCATGATTGCAGACCTGCGACCAGCAAGGCTCCCCTGCTACAACTTCGCCCAGATGGCGATCCTTTCGTTGAAGCCGCCGTGGTCGCGCAACAGCTACGGGAACCAACAAGAACGGTGGAATCAACGCCTGGTTGACATTCCTGATGCTTAGTCAAGGAATCAACCCATGGTTGGTATCATCGCTGATATTCCCACTTCGTTCACCCTGAGAGCTGCCACCTGCCGCTAATCTGCAACCAGCTGCCAGGATGTACGGTCAACCCTAGTTCGGAAGTCATGGATTCCTGGCGAAATCCTACCCAGGTACTCTTCTGGAAAAAAGCACCTGCGATTTCCTAGATGTTTCCGAGATGATTGAAACAGTAGAACACCATTTCGGGGGCGACCACCAAGCTCCACCGGTGCAAAGTTTGTTCCACCAGCCCGTTGGCCAGGCTGGGGATTCAGAGGCAATCAACCTTCAGCTGGCAATACAGGGGCCAGAACATACCGACTTGGACAGAGCATCAGATATTAAACAATCTCTAACTCTCTAACTATTATCCATCATTCATCAGGGATTAACCAGCCGTCATTAGCCATCATAAATCATTACCCATCATTAACCAATCATCAACAATCAGCAAACATCATTAAGCAGCCATTGATCTGCAGATTTCGTGACGCCACCCCACCCATTGCCCCCCTGCCAGCCTCTGATCACCGCTGTGCTCAGAACCCAGGGCAAGCCATCCAGGGACAAAACACATGAGATGCTCCATCTCCTGCTGTGGCTCCGGATTTCGGAATGTCAGGCGGGTTTGGCAATTAACAAAATGATGGATTTGGCTGTGGATTGGCAGCTTATAACAAACAAGAATAGGGAATACTCACTACTCACCGGAAAAAATAGGAGCGCAATTGATGATGGACAGTAATGACTCATCATGGTTGCTAGTGGTGGTATAAATTTTGGCATGCTGCTGTAATCACACCTTTCACCGAAGCAAAAGGGTTGGCCACGTCACCCACCAAAAATGCAGTCCGCAATGTCAGGAGATTTTTTGAGGGGAAAGACTCCCCTTGCTTTTTTGGGTGGACTCCACTTGACCTTTGATTATCCTCTGATTGACAATGGACTTCGCTTGCTTCGAACCTCATGCCTTTTTGCTTCAGCCAAGTGAAGCTAAATCTGTTTGGCTTCAAGCCCAAAACGCAGAGCTAGTTTTGGTTCCAACCACCCCATCTTCCGTACCCAAATCGCTCAGCCGCGGTAAAGGTTGCAATGCGGTACAAACAGATCTTGCTCTTGTCACACATGTGAATAGCTCATTGTGGCAAATATCGCAGGCTGCGTGGTGAGTACCCCAAGTCACTTTGGGGTTCTGTGGTCATCCTGTGGTCATCCTGTAGTCATCCTGCGGTACTTCCGTGGGGAGTCACCCTGGCCCCCAAATCCCATCTCTCCGGGGTGTAGGCGACGGATCCGGTGCTGGAATCCCAGGCCAAGGTTCCCAGGTAACTCAGCCCATCCTCAGCGTTGACAGAGCTGAAAAGGATCCGCTGCTTCGGGTCATCCATCTTGACGTAGCCATGTTCAAATGCAAAAAAAATATAGTTGGTGATTATCCCCCCATGAATTGGTTGATTCATAGTGACCCATAGCCAATTGGCGTGAAATCATCCATTGGTGATCAACAAGAGACACAAGACGGCTGTGATGGTTCCGCAATTGGCGGTGCCGTGCATGCGAGCTCTGCTGATGCACTATCTACTGCGAAGAGGGAGCCATGGTGTACGAAAGAAGTTCAGAACGTGTCTGCGCAAAGTTTGTTACCCCAGGGAGCGCACCCTGAAACCACCGGTCGGTTCCCCGTAAAGCTGACGACTTTGGCGCCAAGAGCTTTCCCAGAATACCTAGTACACCAACAACTTCCTATGTTCGCAGTGAATTCCCAAGGTGGTTTCTCAAGCCATAGGGGTACCCCCAAATCATCCAATATCAAGCAGTTGTAGTAATAACCCCACCATTTTTTGGACACCTCTGACTTGAGAAACCCCCAATGGATTTGTGCAGCATAAAAAGCTGCTGCCAAGAAGCGCTTCCTTTCTTCACCATGTGCTTCTGCAAGGCTGCGACCGAGTTGTCGTACATGTCTGGCGGCCATGGTCCATGACCCTCGGAAAGCTGATCTGAAAGTCACAACCATTGGTGGTTTCTCAAGTCATAGGGGTCCCCCCCAGTTATCATCCAGTTTATTAACCATTTATAGAAACAAATATAAACTAACCATAACTGTGAGGTTTCCTATTTTGAGACACCCCCCATTGGAAAAAGTCAAACTAAAATCATCCATTGAAATGGAGAATCCACGAGTGCTTATGAAACTCCATTTCAACATCAGGATGCAAAAGTTGCTGAATCGCCGATTTTTGGCCCCAGCTATTGATCCGAAAGCTGTTTTCGCCAAGCAGGTGTCCAAACCAGCTCTTCTTTGTTCATGGCCCGAAAGAACCCACAACTCAAGTGCCAATCTGGGCTCAAGATCCAGCAAAGTATTTCTGTTGGGGAAAAATGCTGGCTGAATATTCATAACATCCATGGTCATCTGAAAATTCAGCATCCGCTGGCCCAACCTTGGTGCTGCAGCACTTCCAGGCAGAGACCCCACCAGGGTCGGCCCAAAGACTCCACGGTCGCCGCGCCTTTCAGAAATTTCTCGTCTTCACGGCCACCTCCTTGTAACCACACCTGGCACCCGTGGCTTCCAAACCAGGGGGGGACATAGCAAGGTGTGGAAGGAGGCAAGCTGTTGGGAGGAACAGTTGTAGCAGTCAATTCATTGTGTTTTGGCTATTTTGGTCATCATTCAAATTGACATTCATCAAATATTATTTTGCTAAGTATCATTGACCTTGGTTTTCTTTTCATTACCCAGTATTTGCCATGCATCAACCATCATTCATCGTCATGAACGCTTTACACTCAAATGTGTTTGGTTTCCACAATACCGGGCACCTCCAACCCATGTTGCAGACATACCCAGCATCAGGAATAGATACTTGGCTGTTGAGGTATACTGTATACTCTTTGGAAATCGTGGCTATGACCGGGACCAATCCCTTCTCTCCAGAAACCAGCTTGAGGTTGAACGGTTGAACTTATTTAGATTTGAGGGGGTTCAATGTTTCGGGCAACGGGCTGAGAAAGTGACAGCCATCGTGGTATGAAGTCACAGAATCAACAGCATGACGCCACACTTGGCAAACAGCAGCCATTCCCCATAACGCAAGGCCCGCTCCTGCCTTCAACAAGTACTCGTAAAAGGAGTCGCCATCAGCACCTTGGAATTGTTAAGCGGTGAAAGCTGGGATTGCAGCGGGACGGCGCTGTCCAAATAAGCCACAAAGGAAAGTCTTCGCCCAAGAAATTCTTGGGGATGGTGGATCTATGTGGATCTGATCTCCGCTATTAAGGGTGAAACATACGCTAAACAGGAACGACCCGCCCCACTTTGGGTTCGCACAACTTCCACTGTATATACACATCTGCAATGTGTCACAACCAGGTCCGGTGCCACAGGAATCTGTTCATCGGTGTACCTCAAGAGTCAATGGGGTGGCTATATCCCTAAGGGCTCATTGTTCCGGGCCAAAATGACTGGCCACTGATCCTTCGGGTTCTATTTCAGGGTACCAAACTGATGAAAAGCCCCTACCAAAGCTTCCCGGTACTGATCGTGAGGCAGCTGCATAGTGACAAGGACCCAAACAATCGTGTTACGTTACAAGTTATCAAGGTGGACCATGGTTGTTGGACGACTGGTCTATACGCCCTAGAATTGTGTACTAGGGCAATCATCAATGGATGACGGAGTGAAATTTCCATGATTTCAGCCCCTGCGAGTTTGGCATTGGCATCACCAGTCGAATCAAAATCCAATGCATATGCGCCAAAAAATCATAGCACCCGCAGTCCACCATAATGCTTTCCATTCGTAAAATGATCATCCTTTGGTACGTCATTCGCTACCCGTCATGGCACAAACCCAGCCATGATCCACCGATCCAGGCACAGCTGCCCCCCTCCAGGCCATCCCAACCGAAGGTGATCTTCCCCTTGCCCTTCTCCCAGCAGTTGGGCCACAAACTCGGCAGCAAGGAATCAGCTCGGTCCCCGAGGTTTCCCGAGAATCAACGTGACTCAGAGAATTTAAATGAGCCAGAAAGGAGGGGGAATGCCCTTTAGAATGACTTTTTGAGCCAGAAAGGAGTGGAAACTGGATGAGTCGGTTTCAATGAGTAGGCTAAGGCTAGGTCATTTGTTCAAATTATCTTAAATGGTTACATTATTTTCAATACTTAAATCATTACCAATTGATGAGGCCAAAGGTGAGTAGCGAAGAGTCGATTGAAGATAGGCCAACCATGAGAGGTGGTAACCAACTGCTAGCTGGGGGCGCAGGTTACCTAGCTGACAAACATGTGCTTCAAGGACTATGCCTCGCCGGTGGTGGCAGGGAATCTGTACATTTTGGCAGCAGGGTTCCCACCAATCCGGGAGACACGAGGCACTGGTTGAGATCTGGGGAACACTCATGGAGAGAGATCTCCCGGCTCCAAGAGCAACCACTGGGCTACAATTGCCATCACTGCTAGTTTCCACCAAACCAAGCCCGTTTTTGTCCAGCGCTATGACTCGGCAAAGGGGTACAAGCAAACTTGCAGCGCTCAGTGGCATGTTTTGATACAATTTTTGCAACTTGAACTGCTATATTTGTTGTCTATCTGCATCCACTTTGCTGAGGCATATGAATGCTGTCTTGCACCGACAAAGACCCATGTTTGGCTTGCTTGTAGAGGTCATACACTGAACCACATCTGCTGGTCTGAGTCCGCCGACCCCTCCAGGTTCTTTTGCCCCCGCACCGTCTCCTTGGATTCAAGGGGCAATCATACCCCATTTCACACATGTATCTTAATAGAAACTTGTGGGTGAGAGTGCGTGACTCAATGATGTGTGTACACGAAGTACCATATGATATCATGGAACATCATGTAATTTGACAAAATATGATATCATAATCCAATACCATACAACAAAATATCTGTGCATGCGGCATGTATGAGTATACTTGCAGCATGACATGAAACCGGCGGTGCCTTGACTGCTCAACTTGCTGCAACCAGCGTGGGGAATCCCCACCCTTACCATGGAGAGGCCCCATATGTGGTGAATGTTGGTAAATCATACCTATACAACTCTCTTGATGTCCACGTATCCTTCTTGATGAAAAATATGACTAGCCTCTTAGCATAGGCATAAGCTCCAACTATAGTGACAATCAGTAAATCATATATGACTATCTTTGCAAAGTATATGGTGTAGTTGCTTCTCAGCATCATAATTCACTACCAGGGTTCCAAGCAAGTTTCCAACTAGGATGATCGATGGCAATAGAAGGTTCTAGCCGCGCTTCAGGTCGAAAGCCGTGGTAGAAACGTGGGCAAGCTGGTTCCCTCTGGCGATCCCCCTGTCAAACCCAACCTTTCAAAAGGGTGTACCAGTGGATAATCCGCATAAACCCAAGCCAACCCAGGGCGGGCCCAATGGCAATCGAATCCTGGTTTCACACCTGGCTCCCGGACGTAAAATTTCATGGTCTTCATGGCAAAAGATTCGTCTCCAGTGACATGCGACAGGTACCGCATTTCAAGCCTCAAGCTTTCAGCCGATGTTGGAACTCCCCAGGACACTTGGGCCGGTCATGATGGAGAATGTGCATGTGTAGCTATACGTATATGGACCGCCCAAATCATCGAATGTTAATCATTTATTGTAATAAACCATTAAATTGTTGGGTCCACTATCTTGAATTTTGAGAAACCACCATATAGATATGCACATATAAATCTATTTGTCCATGGCGAACTCTTGTTCAGGCATGTTGGTTGAGTTCATAAGTAGGCTCAGAAGAACATCATAAGACCGAAGCCATCCTTTGCTGGCTAGTATTGGGTTCACTCAAAGCAAGATGACCAAATCTTGTGGAAATGGTATATTTTATTAGCTCGGTCAAACACAACAAGCAAGCAAGTCTGTTCAATCGCCAAAATTTGTTGACCAAAGCCAGTATATACAACAGGCACCTAGGCCTAGTTGAATTAGGGTGCCCCTACGTCACTACGTATGCTTCAGGGCTTTGGTAATTCATGTTACCAATCATGTAGCAGAAACAATCACAAGTGACTTAAAGACTTATACATGTTGTATACATGGAGATTGAGATATCTATGTTTCCTTTTGTTGTGCAGAGGGACAGGGGGATTGATATTGTCGGTTTAAGTATCTGCGGGAGGAGAGATGGATGGATGGATCGATATTGATGTGCATTATGTACGAGTACATGTCAGTATGTAAGGGGCATCTAATTTAAAAGTAAATACATGTTTGTTTGACACATTTTTTCAGATATTTATGTAACTTAGGTATAGATAGGCAAAGACAGATATCGAGGAAAAATGTATACATATACAATCATATACATGCATATCTTTGCAAAAGAGCTATATGTTGGAGGATGGATGCGTTCTGTTGGCCTCTGATTCAAGCAGAATCAGCAGAAATTACAAGCCGCCAGAACTGGGAAACCAGAACTGGTGGATTGTGCGCCAGAACTGGTTTCACGAAAGACAACCAGCTGCACTTCATCGCACATCGGGGCTGCTTCGTTGTGGTGGCTTGCTGTCCAAGCCACTGAAGAGTCCCTGATTCAGCCAAGCTTGGACACTGGCTGCCTCAAGCTGGTGGACCAAGCGGATGCGCTGAGAAGTTCTGTCCACCAAGGCATGTTCATTCAGCTAAGTGGGCCCCCAACACCTTAGGTTCGGTGGTTTATGCCTACTCTAACTAGGGTTAACTGCCAGTTATAAGGGTTATATAAGTTATAACCCATGTTGTAAGTGGTTGGGGGCCCACCTCATAACAACAACATGACTACCATTTGGTCAGGGCATTCCTGGTACAGGGCTATGTGGGCGCACTCCTGGCTCCTTAGCTTCCTCCCAACCACCAACAACATGATGTTGCAAACTCTGGGTCTTCGCGATCAATATGTACATCATTCAGTCGCGTTCACAAAAATGGTACCAATCACCACTAATTATAAAGGATGGTGATTGGTTAATCATGTGAATTACAATGAGAATGATCAAATAGTAGTTCTCGGAATGGTTAATTAAGGGAACCCATAAGATTCATGGGAAACGTGATGAGAAAGGTCGAGCATTGTAGAGTTGCTGAAAGGGAGATGCACGGCAGTCAAACATCTGTTCTTCAGTGGAACAGGAAGAACTGACCCAAAGTCATCCAGTTTGGAAACCCTTCCGCCCAAGATCAAAAGCCCTAGCAAATCTGACAATGAAGAAAATCACTAGAAAGATTTGCGGACAGCTGACATCAGTTGACCTCAGGAAGGGATCAATTTTGATTGCAGGTCAACCACTATCACTGAGCCTGATCCAAAACTATCAACGACCACCATAATTGCCCGCTTTTGGCCAAAAACCATCAACAAATACCACTAATGACCATACATTATGAACCACTTTTCTCAGCAGCCAACTTATGTAGACCCCTAGTCCTGAGGAAAAGTCGGTCAACCCACCTACCTCAAAGCTATGACGGACCAGGGCGGAGCCAGGTCAACTCTCACCAGGGCCTCCCCGTCCACCACCGAAGGTGTAGGGTGTCACTCCTAAGATGCGCAATGTGGAAACCAATGGAAGCGATGCATGGTAAAAAATGGTTGAGAAGATAAGTTCAGATACTATTACTTGATAAGATAACTGGTTTAAGATAACTTATACTAAATCATTAACGTAAATGGTTGAGAAGAGAATACTAAAACTTAATGATACTGATACTGGTTGCTAAAGGTTGATACTGGTTACTGGTGAATGATCCCGGCAATGCTTAATTACGAATGCTTAACAATACCGGTGATCCATCAAGAATGATAAGGCGTTGGAGATCACTTGGTAAAGGATGTTGTCATACTATGGTATCAATGATAAGGTTAACCAGCTTAATCATCAAGAATGACGCTACACTAGTAAACTGCCCACTAACTACTTAGCAGTCTATTCCTGTCCAACAGTGCCATTTCCTATTTAGAAGCTGAAATGGCAGCCCCTCAAATGGTGGCCCCAGAATTTCAAGCCAGAAAGATTGGTATGAGAATTGCCAGGGCCCCAGGAACACCCATTGACCGCCAGCTGAACACCGTGTTGAGCCAGCCGGTCCTCGGCCGTTCACCGTCACTAAGATGCGCCTCCCTCGGCAAGCAGGCTTAGCGGCAATCCCATTGACCACGGATGTCATGAGAGATCCTTAGAGCCATGAGCCCCCATATTGATGGTAAATCACCAGCTATTTATGGTAGAACTCATGGTAGTTTGTTAACTGCTGGATCTACCATTGATCATGATTGACCATTGTATTCCCTGTTGTTGCTTGTGTTTATCACCAAAACTGTTGCATATTCGACCGCTATCAGCAATTGATGGATGTAGCAACAATGCTCGAACTGATGGCTGAAGGGTGGGCTTCACGTCATGAAGTCTGATCATGCCCTATGAATCAACCAACCCACCACCCGACCACCCAACCAACTGACCACCCAACCAACCGACCAACCCAACCGACCAACCCAACCGACCAAGCAACCAACTGACCACCCAACCAACCGACCACCGGACCAAGCAACCAAGCAGTGCCTAGCCAGTTCCTTGTTCCTCCTGCGCTGCATCTGAGGACTCCGCCTAGCTTCTCAGCGAGGTCTAAAAACTGGCTCTCCTGCAGGCCAGTCACCAGAAATGTCGGTGCGTCTTGGTCGCTGACCACAAATCTGTTGCGACCCATCATGCTGGCGACGACCCATCATGCTGGCCACTAGATTGCTGATAGCCAATGACCAGTAAAAATGGTGAATGACTGCCGAGAATGGCTCATGGTGAATGCTTAGTAGTGAGTAGTGGTTGATAGTGACTAATGCTAGTCAATGATGAGGATGATAAGCACCATGCAGCCTTGCACCACAAGCCACAACAAACCACCAGCAACACAGAAACGAAGCAACTCGACCATGAACCCTTAAGTCATACATATCATCAACCATTAGCCAGCTTATTAAGCGATAGACATCACCCACTAACTATTGCCTATCAACTATCAACCAGCTTATGAACTCTGAACTATTACCCACCTACTATCAACCATATTCTAGATATCAACCATGAACTTAACTGTTTGATATCTATTAATCGCAACCATTCATAGACATCAACCATGGTATCTTAAGTAGATGGGGTGCTGGTTGGTGCGGGTTGAAGTTAACCATTGGTTCATTCACCACTACACTGATACCTTCAACCCGCACCAAGGGGCGCGCCCCAACGGCACCACCGGCACCACGCGCGGCCGCAGACCTTGGACAGGTCGTAGGCGGACAAGAGGCCCCCGAGCACGCGGATGTTGGTCTCGAAGACGGACACCGGGTTGCCTGAGCAGCGAAGCCGCGAGGTGCCACCCCTGGTGCCACCCCTGGTGCCACCGGTGATCGTTGACTCAAGGGACACGTTGTCTATAGGTTTTTCTCACGTGTGAAGCCATGGCTTCATAGCAATGGTAGATATGGATCTACTATGGTGAAGACATGGTTGGTTCAACTGATCCTTGACCATATGGATCTACTGGTAGTGTGAAGCAAACTGACCATGTGGTTCGTGCTTAGAATGATAAATTGGTTGGTTCAACTGATGACCATATGGATCTCTGAGCATGAAGCAAACTGACCATGTGGTTTGTTTCTTATGATGATAGATATCAATGCGACATATCTATATGAACCAAGCAAACCATTTGATGTCTTTTCTTGTATACTCATGATGTCAATGCTACTGAGATCAACTATAACAGGGCTATATACCACTCTCCACCTCAAGGGTTTGGACTTGGACAACAAAGCCAAGAAGAAAGTAGAGGAGTCTGGGATCACTTCTTGAACTCTAAAGTGGACGCGGATATATCAGATTTTGGCCTCTGATCAACAAAGTTCTGTAGACATCAGCTGAACCTGAAACATTCAAAATGAGGACGTCACCCACGAAGTGTCACACCCCTGGGCATGAGATCAATCCGCAATGAACACCGCCAGCCTGCCAGCATAGAACCCAAGAAAAATCCCTTCCCGCATAACAGGAACTGTCCAACATTGCTTCAGTGGGTCTATTTCGTGGCCCAGTGTTTCACCCTGTGAACTGGTCAGTCCAGTAAGGAAATACAAACTTCCTGTTCGGCTGACAACCAATGGTTGATCCATTCACAAAAATCAAAATAGCTAGAAGGATCAACCATTACTGGGCTAGACAAACCAATAGCAATGGTTGATTCATTCAGAGTACCAGGTACTCCTCTTCCATAAATGGAGGCAGATTTGGAATGGAAAGTTGCTTGGTTCTACGCACTGGTCTTGCACAAGGCGATTCCAGGGTGTCGTGGTAGCTATCATTTGCAGGTGGCGTGCTACCCTGTGAGAAGTCTGCCTGAAAATCAATACATGCACAGCACGAAAGTCAAGTGCAGAAAATGATGAGTTGAGTTGACTGATGGGATGGCAATCCAACCATGATGGTCTAACTGGATTCGCGAGTCTATATTGTCCCAGATGATACCCAAAAAAACAAGTGTGCTGGTTCCAAATACCAGCTTGAGCAACAATTGCGGTACAGCTCTAGAGATCTACCCCATGATTCTGGGTACCAACCCCAAAGCCACAGCATACGTATTGAAAACCGCTCAGGCTCTGGCTAATGGAAGCAATCTTCTGAGACAGATGGCTGGCCTCATCATGGGGAGCGGCGAGTGGCAACCGGTGGAGCCCTGAGATCTGCGACCCATCAACTTGAGCCATTGGTGTCTCACAACTGGATAATGCTAAACGGTCACAATACTAATCGATGATCAACACCCGACTAATAGTTGCTCAAATAGGGGTAACACTTTATATTAACCGTTAGTAGTAATAAACCAACCATAACCTTGGGGCTGCCCTGTATTGAGAAACCCCAAAGTGATCCGAAGATGTCCACAAAAAGCGGCCTTGAGCTGCCTTGTCCCAGGCTCCGCACCAGCCAGTCCCTCGCTTCATTGAACTCATCTCGAAGCCCCGCCAGCCAAAGCCTAGGGGGCAGAATCCCCTGCAGATAGACCAACCAACCAATCATCATCAACCACTGACATTCACCATCCTTACTATTCGTGAACCATCAATTCACCATCACCAACCATCAATAACCATCAACAATCTCAACAGTCCTTTGCCATTTCAGTACCATCATTAATCATTAGCCATCATTAGCCACTATCAGCCACACCTAATCACCAAGCATCCACCATGAACCATCCTCAGTAGTCATTCACCATCGTGAACCATCATCCACCATCAAAGTCCTAACCACCATCAACCTTCAATAGTCCTAACCATCATCAACGATCAATGGTCCCAACCATCATCAACCATCAATAGTCCTAACCATGAACAGTCCTAACCATCATCAACCACCATGAATCCAGGACTGTTCATGGTTAGCCACGGTCCTAAGCATGAACAGTCCTGGATTCCTGAGCCATTCTCACTAGTCATTCCACCACCAACATCGCCCGCCAACTCAGTGGCTCTCCTGCTGTCCCAGAGGCGTGTCCAGCGAATCCACCATGGTGACAGCCAGGTGGAAGCCCCTGTTCCTGCCCCTGGGAGGGAAAATGGGGCCATGGCCAGGGTGAAGGATGGTGCGATGGTGGGTAAGGGTGGTTAGTTCATGGTTAAATGGTGGTTAAGTGTCGTTAGTTGGTGGTTCAATGATGGTTAATCTTGGTGAATGGTAAATTGCTGGAGAAGATGATATCAATCTTGCTCACTTGACAATGGTTCGTGGGTAAACAAGGACAAGAATGGTGGATGATGCTTTTAGATCTTTTAGGTCAGGAATGGTGACGAATCATGGCTGACAAATGGTTGCTAATGAAGATTACTGGTTGAGTTTTTACGGGGTCATTCTGGTGAATGGCCACAAAAAATGATGAGCTTTTTATGGTGGTCACGGATGGCTAGCTGGTGAATTGTGGTAAATGGTGATCTTCCAACTGATATGATTATATAATGACGCTGAATAATGGTAAGTCATGACCTGTGTCATTAGCATGGGTAGTGAGGATCACCTAGAAGGTTCATGATGGCGGTCTAGTGAGGATCTATCAGTACTGGTTGACAAAGTGAATATTGGTCAAAAAGCATCAATGTGACTGATCATAGTGCCTCGTGATTGATAATTAATGCTTAATCACTGGAAAAAAAGCTTGCCCCGCTGCCAATTCCCCCACCCACATCAACCCTAATCCAGGCTTATTCCCGAGGTTGATAGCCACTGCCAAGCGGCTCATCAATATCTTGGACATCCGACCGTCATGAATTGATTCACACTGCTCATCGTTTTCCACCATGATCCACATTGAGTGTTTCTTTCAATAGGGTCACCCCCAAATCAGCCACTCTTGACTACATGCATAAACTGGAACCATAACTTGGGGGATACCCCCAGCTATTTAAGAAACCACCGAGGCTGGTGAGACCTGCCCCACGGCACCTCCCACCCATGGGCAGCAGCTCGTCCATCCCCCAGGCGAACTGCTTGTAGTGACTCCAGGCGTGCCGAATCCTGAGCGAATCCAGGGTCACTGGGTTCCCATGTCATGACCTATTTGGCTATGGGTCAATATTAACCAACCCACTAAAGGGGGATTTCCAGCAACAATAATAGGGAAAACAATGGTTAATGATGGGGGAACCAGGAGTACGGGTTTTTGACTCACTGCCATTTCTCGATGCAGAAAGAGTTTGGTGACCTGGATGGACTACTTAGTACCATGCATAACTCAGCCTACCTGGTTTGTTGACCTGAATTGAGCTCTTTAAAATCGAGTTTGCAAACCAGGTGGTCTGAGTCACCTATCCACCAAACCAGGTCATAGCTTTCTGTAGTACTCCCTGAACCACCAACAAACACTTTATACTCCAGCCGACTGCAGGTGATGTGTAATTCCTTGCCCCCTCTTAGCCAAGAAAGGATGCATGGCCGGGATCTCCAGCGTTGAGGTTATGTTCGAAGGTACGGCTGATCCAGCCATGTGATTCATCTCCATGCTAATCCCATCTTTTGTTGGCTATGTAGGCTATGTAATTCTTTGTGTTGGATATATTGTTGGATGTGAACACCTGTTCATCTCTTGGTTCCGTCATGTTTTGTCATAGTTTCACTGGACATCACATCAGTCATCAAGCTGCAATCCCGGTTCATCTTGATGTCGGTCAATCAAAGCTATTAGCCATGAACAACCCATAGTGGACGTATCATGCCCTAGCATCGTGATAGCAAGATCCCTTACCCATAGCATCACCATGCCGGGAACGCTTGGATCCCCGGGGAATCCAGCCTTAGCTCCAAGCTGGGCCCCCCCAACGAGTCGCGGATAGCGTTCAGCCGAGCTGTCTGCATGCCCATAGCCTCATGTGCCCACCATCCACGTAGGATCCCCTGTTGAGAATCATTGTAATCATGGTGAATGAGGATGGCTATTTTGATGGTGAGTTGATGGTTGATTGATTCATCATGATGGCTATTTGATGGTGAATTGATGGTTGATGAATGATGTCGGTCATTTTTGTTCAGGGCTGAAGTAACTACTTTGCAACAAACCTCTTCCTCAGCTACTCCATCCTAACGTCAATTGCGTCATCCGTGTTGTTAGGAAGGATGAACTGACGACGCCTCGTTGATTTGCATGCGAAATGTAGATCCTTCCGGCAGCTCCAAATATGGTTCCGCGGGTACCCAGCGAGTACCATGGCTTTCACTGCTGAGATCACCCCACCGGCAGTTGCTGCAGAACCGACAGACCTGACAGCAGTGGCAACGGCCAAGCCTAGAGTGCGATTGGCATGCCAGGAGCAGTACGATCATCCAAGTCGTTGATGTCAGGATGTTAGGCACCACGGGCAATGAGAAATGCTCAGTTCAGCTTCTTGTCTTTCTGGTTTCGATCATTTTCCTATGAAGTTTCAACAATTCGACACCTTTGAAGCTGAAGCTTAATTAAAGTCTGTCCCGGGCACAGATATGCCTCGAACGCCTACTGGTTCGAGTCACAAAACTGCTTTGAAGGAAAAATGACTCCTGCAGGGGTTAATGACGTGATTCATTCAGGTTTGATGACGGTCACTGTCCTTCAGGTGTGGAGAGAGGGGGACCAGAAATCTGGAGATTCAGCTGATCAATCACCAGCAAGCGGACGAACTCCTGATTGATTCAAACTGCTTCCAGATCATGTCCATCCCATTGGTGGCCTTTCTCGTGGTCTACCAAAGCACCAGCCTGCAGACATCGATCGGCAAACCACATCCACCCATGTGGACACATCCATGGTTCAGCTCAAGTCCACCCTTCTGGTTGCTTAGATAGTAGATTTTCCTATAGCAACTGTATTGGTCAGCAGAAAGTCTCTTGACAAGATCTAGCAACATCAGGTTCTTAAAATGCCTGGTTTCGCGAGTACCCTGTCATTGCTTGCTTGCACACTGCCAATAGACCCAGCTGTGTGAACCAGCCTATCATAGAAGCCCAAAAAAAACAATAGCCTCCCATCAACATCTATCAATCATGTTCGGTTTTTATCTCCAATAACGCCCTAACAACCAGGATTGGTTGAACCGCAATTGTCAAGGGGCTGAACCATCTCTGTGGCTTTTCACCCGCAATGATCACACCAAAACAAAGACTCCCTATCAAGGAACAACTATCCCCGTAGTCCAATGCGAGTTGAACCCAACAACCATGGTTCCCTACACCAACAAGCACTTTCTGGTTGGTGGTTGTAATCCATCCCAACCATTCCCCGTGGTCAATTAGAAGCCATCCCCAGGCATGGTTGAAAATGGGGCGTTTCTGAAAATAGGGGGACTGAACAAATCATCCTATATCAAATATTGGTAGTAATAAAGCATCTAATTTTTTGGGGGTCCCCCATTTCAAGGCACTACCAAGTGGCGGTTTCAAAACAAATGGGGGTACCCGCAAATCATCCATGGTTGATCATTTAAAGTAATGAACCAATATATAAACCAGCAATGTTTGAGCACCCCTATTTTAACAAACCCTCAAATAAACATCCTGAAACCACCGGTCGCAGTGAAACCACCACAGACTCGGTCGCAGCACCGGTGGAGTGGGCGCTGGAGGTGTGGGCAGCTCCCCGTGGCCCGCAGGAAAGCAGGACACGACCTTGGCAGTTCATGGGGGATGAGTTGGCTGGGTTGTACAACCGTTAGTAATGGTTACCAATAGGGAATAGCAACTAATATAATGGTTAATAGTGGTTGCTAACCGCTAATAATCGCTAATAATGGTTAGAACAGCAACTAATGGTTAGAATTATGATAATAATGGTTGTACTAATAGGGACTAACCAACGATCGTAATCATATTGGTTAAACAACTGCTATATGATAAATGGTTAGGGGATAACCAATCTCCCGTTCATAGTGGTTTTAACCATGGTGAACAATGGTTTACCAACGGTTTAGAATGGCTACTAAGCAATAATAGGGGATGATAAGCAACAACTGGGTTGTTAACAAGGGGATAATAAGCAATAATAGGGGATTAGTGGTTTTATGGGAGGTTCAGAAGGGTTATATAGCCATTAATGATGGTCAATGATAGGGGATAACCAGCAACAATAATGGCTAAACAACTCCTATATGGTGGTTTCTTATAGTGGGGGGTGCCCAAAAAATGGGTGGTCTATTGCTATAAATGCTTCATATTGGATGATTTAGGGGTATATACCTCTATTTTGAAAAACACCTATATGATTACAAAAAACCAGCCAAAATTGGTCGGCGAACATCCCAGCGCTAATTCATGGTGAATCACAGTTGAATAAAGTTGAGGGTTCTCAATGGGCAATGGTTGGATGAATCAACTAGAACAAGAACACTGGTTACCCTCTGGTAAACAAGGAAAAGTCACCACTCTCAATAGACAAATCTTCAAATATGGTAGTTATTCAAGTCAGAGGAGTACCCCCCAAATCATCCAACATTTTACTATTTAGAGTCCATATAGTTACAAACTAACCATAACTTTGGGTCCCCAAACTCGCGTCTCAGAGACGACCATATCCAGACATGGCCGCTGAGGCCGACCCCTCAACTGTAGCGCCTCCCTGCCGGACCTGAGATCCGGACGCCCCCCTTGGGTGACGGCTTCATCACACCAATGATGCGCACGCCCAACTGCGGGGCCGCCTCTGCCACTTCCACCGGGCCCAACGACCATTGAGATGCTCCTCACTGGGATTATAAGGGACCTAACTAGCTGGGTAGCCCAGTGAAGCCCATTTGTTGGGTTAGGTCCCTGGCTGTTGGGCAGTCAAAAATTATGGGATGATAAGTGGGATTGCTAAGTGGGATGAAAACTACCAGTGTTTCTTTTTTCACAAGAGCACAATGGGCAGAGTATGCATTCATGGTGGGACCTAGCTACCAGTTATAAGGGGACCTAACTTAAAACTGTTGAGGGCCCACCTTGCGGTGATGACAAGCAAAGAAACGTATCAGTCGCTAGACCATGGTCATACGACGTCTAGGCAGGAGGTAGATGGCATCATTGGCATCCCATGATGCCATGCGGTCCCCCAAATATGCAAAGCTTGGTTCACAGGTTGCCCCCTTGCTTCAAAACGCTGGGTTGGCAGCCATGATGGTTGTTCTCCCTAGAGGAATACAACACACCTCAGCCTAGCACCTGTGGTCCCATCGCAAACCCCGCAACAGAGTCCCACCCAGTCGCCTTGATCCAACATGCCGTAGGGGGCGTATCGAAGGCGGAACTGAGGACTGCCACAGTGCAAGAGCCCTGACACCCGGGTGTCAGCAGAGATGTCTTCACCACCATCGCAGGCGCTTGAAGCGAGGCATGGTTGGGAGAACTGACCATGATCACTGAAGGCGAAAAACTCCCAGAGGCACATTCAAGCACATTCAACAAGAAAACAGCCTTCTGGAGTCTGAAACCCATTCTTTCGATCTACACAGTGCAAGAAACGCAAAAAGGATGTTGCCCAAGCTTTGCTGATTCCCATCGGAAATGCTCACCTAGACAAACAATGGATCTCAATGCAGAAAAAAATAAGAAGAACGATCATGACCGTCATGAGAGCAAGCACGATCATGACTATGGTTCCCAAAAAGAAAATGACAATACTTTAGCAATGATCTGATAAAAATGAGTTGTGTAATCTATACAGTGCAGCGAATACCGATAGCAATAACAATCCTGCGATAATGAGTTGCTGTTCATGGTGACCAGGTCATAAGTGCTGTGATGAAGCCTTGACCACTGAACCCCAAGGCCCAAGGCATTTCGACCATCCCCAAATGCTGAAACTACGCTGTACGATCCTTCTATCCTGACCTGGCTAATAATGGTTGATAGTAAGGATTAATAGGGGATAATCAGCAACAATGGTTCAACAATATTCAATATCAGAGTCCACTAAGATTCATAAGAATCAAGAACTGCTTAGATTCAGAACATTAACCATCACAACCACGTCATTCTAGTTCTGCTTCCAACCATGTCATGCCTCGCTGTGGCACGTTGAAACCCGCGCTCAACCGCTGGTCCAACTGCCATCCACCACGCACCGCACCTGTACCGCTTCGTTTCGACGCAGGCAAAGCTGACAGCACTCCTCCTGAGGCAGCGGGAGCGCTGCCAGTTGGATTAACGACTTACCGATGTGGCTATGGGTCAAGCAGTTAACCAACCAACCAATGGTTTAACTAGCTGGTTTTTTGGTTAATAATAGGGAATGATAACTAGCATAACTAGCAACTATAGGGGATATATGCCAACTATATGGCTATGGGTCAATATTTACTAGCCAATAATGGGGGTTTAATAACCAACAATAACAAGGAAACCAATGGTTAATGATGGGGAACCAGGGGGACTAAGGGTTTTGACCCACAGCCATTTATTAACCAACGTTAGTGAACCAATTGGGCGACCAATTGGCAAGTGATCAATTGGATAAGTTTACATTGTACCACGGTTCCTATTATTGAGTCAATCATTAGCTATTATTGAGAATCATCAAGAGCAATGATTGACAATGGTAATGATAATAGTGAATTGACAGTTCACTATGAGTGACAACAGATGTTGTCGGTGACAACAACCCCATAGAACAATGGATGAAAATAATGATGATTGATGACAACAATATGTCATCCTTTGTAACAATGGTACGAGTGTTTGTTGATAACTAGTTGCAGGTAGTTTCGGACGGCCAATGATTGTCAATCATGATGAACAACAGTGGCCACTAATGATTCATCGTGATTGATTCACCAAAACCATCAAATGATTCACCATCATAATTTACCCTACTGGTGATTGTCAATCATGATTCACCACAAAGACAGTTGGACATTTACCGGGCTCCAAATTGCTCCCTCAGCATCTGGGACATCCCCGCAACACTGAGCCCGGCACACGACTGGACTGCGCTTTCACCAGTTCTTCTTTCCCTCGACCTGAAAAGCCAGGGAGGCGGACCTCAAGCCGTGATTTGTTTTGCGGACTGTTCAGCCAAATGTTCAGTCGGTTTTTTGAGCTTCAAAATCCCGAAAAATTCGCTTGCTCCTCCCATATTCTTACAGCGAACCTATGCCCAGACTCGTCCCTGGCTCCGTGCTGTGCTATCCACTCCTTTGAAGTTGTCTGGTCCTTGCGGCAACCCGCGCCTCCCACAAAGGTGTAATCCATGTCCTCCTGAGCAGCGGCTTGTGGGATCCCAACCAGTACTGGCTGATTCAGAAGGTCGCAGGATGTTGTAGCCATCATCATATAAGTATTATCGACTGTGATCAACCGCTGTTAGCCATGATTGATCATTGTCAACCATCGCTAGCCATCAATCAATAATCACCATCATTTAGCCATCTGATCATCTATCATCATTCATCATTACCTTCATTTCACTACAGCAATTTCCCTAGTCATCCATTGACCACACCGGGTAGCTTCACCCCTCTCCTGGAACTCGCAGCTCTCCGGCGAAACGCTAGTTCCTTTCGTGGTGGACGCCACGGGCGGCATGCTCTGTGCTCCCCGCAGACGGGGTCTGAACCTTGGGGCTGGCGAGATCTGAGTGAAGCCTCAAGCATTTGAGAGCTCAAATTTTGGGAGATTGCGGGATTTTTGTACTGGCAATTCAACTATAGCTCCTTGGGAACAGAGGAATCAAACTACCGTTTGTGAGGATGGTAGATTATTCTGAAAAGTTGTTTAGAACACACAGCTGTGGATTGTTTGTGATTGGGAATCTCACATTGGAGTTAGGGGTCGCAAACCTCAACTCTCCAAACCAGCGAGCAAATCAGATTCAAACCAAAACCCACAGCAGTGATGAAAATGCAGTGAATACATTAGCAACTCAGTCGCAGGTGCAGGTGATGCCATTGGGGTCACATTCCAAACATCCGGTCGCACGGCAGGCAGTAGGACTAAGACCAGGACGCATCCACAGGGACATGCCTCAGCACATCAACCAGAGCACTTTCTGCTCGACATTCCCATCATGCATGATCCTATAAAACCAGGCAGGTTTTGGGTAGATCAGCGTAGCTAGACTGCTTGGTTTTTCGTCCAATGGATGATGACAACATTTCCAAATCAGGAATGCTCACTGTCATTCATAGAACCTGATGGGCGATGGTCGCTGGTACGTTCACCAATCTTCCCGTAGCTATAGCTGAGTTCGCTGCAACCGTTCGTGAGATCATCCCTTTGCATTTCGATGGGAGTTCGAGCCACTACCAAGTACGAGCCACTACCATAGCAGCTTTGCTTCACAACAAACAAGTGGTTTTGCCTGGTAGGGATCTCCCTCCTACCATATTATCTCGGTGGCGAATGCTGACTAATGGTCAATGGCAGTTGGTTGGTTGGTCAGTGGCTAATGGATAAAAGAAAATCCAGCTCTGAACAAAGCCGATGGCAAATCACCTATGCAAAAACTGATGTTTCATGAACAGCTGGGTCAATTGACCTTTAGAACTAAGCACTTCACAATGATTGACCAACATTAGCTGTTGTAAACAATTCAGGTGGATCAGCCACTGAATCAAACAATAACAGCTGTCAAATGTTCATCAACCATTCATAGCTACAACCATTTACAAACATAGCCATCAACAAACCATTTACAAACGTGAACAGCTGCTATTTTTGGTTAGAAAAAACCTGAATGTTCAATTGGCCATCACCAGCTCTCACTGGTTTCCTTCATGACAAAGCTACGACCACGGTGCCGTACCGACTCGGCTCCCCACTCCTCAGGGCTGGGCGCCTTGGCCACGTCCCTTTGTTCCATGGCCACAGCCTGAGCACACGAACAACGGTCGCCGACAGCGAGCACCGGACTCCCAAACGGCTCGGGCATGGACCAACAGGCGATCCTTTTGCGCCAGAGCCTGCAGCGGAAGCAGGACCTTTCGTGGGGGTAACCAGTGTTAACCCAGGGTGAATCATGATTCGTGCCAATGTTCGATAATGGTCCTCATAATGGTCAATCATGGTGAATAACCATCGTTAATAGCCGGTATTAATTACACTTGGTGAATAACAATTGCTTCCACCACCAGTGAGCTGTGATCCCCGTTGCTTGGTCAGCAGGGACCCACCGGGAGATGGCAATCCACCATGGCTCTTGGCTCTTGGCTCGCCCTTCGAAGTGACCCACTGAGTGCTCACCATGGCCACCTCTGAGGCTCACCATGGCCGGCCTCTTTGGCTTCGGTCAGCTCCCGCTCCAAGGTCATGACCCTGCTTTGCAGACCACCAATGACCTGGCTATCCATTGCCAGCTCCATGTCTCTGCAGGTCGCCCACTCGCCCTGTGGGTCATGCACTGGTCCTCGTGGCCTAGTGTCTGGTTCAGACAAGCTGCAACCAAAAATGGACCCCACTGTCATAGAACTGTTGCCCCAAACAAATGTGGTTCGGATCTCGCATGGCGGCAGTGTCCAACAGAAGACCTTTGATTCCGAAAGGGGATCCCCATTTTCGAAAACACCCATGACCCCGTGGTTCTTTTCAGTCTTTCATTGATCCTGCGTGTTGGATCCAGGCCAATCCGCTGTTGGCGCCGCACCCAAAACATGTTTTTCAGATCCACCCAAGAGAGACCCACCTGGGATTGCGGTTCCTCGGGCATCTTTGGCCCTTCCTGAGGCGTTTGTCATAGCCACCGGTGGGGTGCCACCCTTGGACTTACAGACTTACCGGTGGCCATGGCCTCCCTATGACATGATCAATGTGGCTCAAGACTTTCGTCCAGGGCTCTCTATCCAGAGGAACCAGTTGGTTCCTTCGAAGTTCTTTTGATGTCAAAAGGGAAACATTCAAAGAGGAAGACAACATGGTGGTTTCTTAAAACAGGGATAGCCCCAAATCATCCAATCCTAAATCATTTTGGGTAATAACCCACCATTTTTGGACTTCCTGATTTTAAGAAACCAGCATATGGAACCCAGGCCTCGGTGAAGCCAACTGCTCCCAGGTCCTGCACAGTGCTGTTGGCTGCAAGCACTCGAAACGTGGAAAAGAGTAGGATCGACCTCAGCGCTCTGGTGGTCCCTGCCCTGTGGGTCCCACAGGTGGCTCCGGTGGAGTACTGTTGAAGATGAGCAGATTCGTCCAACCAGATGTTCTACTCATATGATTTTGGTAACATCCACATGTTGCTAGGTCAGTATATATCAGCGTTTCTTCATGTTTCTTCTGCAAGACTCAAGAGTCCTCATTGCAGAGTGGTAGCCTTTTTGGCATCTAAAACACCTAGCAAAATGATGCAGTCTTGGCACAAGACATGAAATTTTCCTGAACATGTAAGGTATTAACAAAAGCAGATTGGCAGATAGTTGAAGGACAACAACACTGCAAACTTCTTTCTGGCAAATACGTTTAAGCAATTTGATTATTTATTTACTCTTGCTTTTGTTGCTTTCTCGGAAGTTTCACACAAAGCCCATTGAAAAACTGGACATCATTGTCAATTCTAAAAAATCGCTCAACTGTGACTTTACGCAGATGCCCAGAAATCAGATTTTTTTTCGAAATCTTCCCTTCGATTACCATGGTTTGAAGGCATCCTGTGAAATTGTGCTCTACTCCAGGGTCTATACCTTTTTCTATTTACATTTACGTACATGCAATTATGGAGGGTGCGTTGTTACCAAGAAAAAAGCTTCTTACCTGCGCCTTCTACATATATGTATGTGTATCAATGTATCTATGTATAAAGACACATCAACAAGAAAATCAGAGATACAAATGTGCACAAACATACGTGTATTTACATAGATAGATACAAATATGTTTAATCCAATATATAATACAAACGTATAACGTATATTCTGTCGAGGACACTAATTCTCCTCTTTTCTGCTGCACCTTGATCTTTAGCCCCCAGCCCTCCCCACCGTTCAAGTCACCACATTGCTGCTGAGGCAGCCACCGCCATCGCACACCTTAAACCGAAAAATCTGACAGATGGATGGCATGTAATATGGACAACTGGTGGCAAAATTTTCAAGCTTCGGAATCACTTGAAGAAGGCTGAAAATCTGCATCTGGTTACTCCAACATAGAATCACCTGACTAGTTCCGAGCTATTTATGATTTTGTCTGTGACCATTCGCATCATCTTCAATACCTTCTTTCGCTGTCAATACCCCGCACACCTGGTAAAAATCCCTTCTGTTTTGATCCCACAAATGACAAAAATAGTACTTGTTGGGACGTTCACCTACCAATTTCTTCTGTGGTTGTGACCCATACCCAGCTGTCTGAGGTTGAAAACTGGGAGCTGCAAAACTTGGACTCCAACCACTTCTCCCGGGGGCATCGCCACCCCTGTCTGGGCGAAGCCTCACAGCCTCCTGGGCCGGCGGAGTCAACACGTGGAGGTGTTGTTATTGCTGACATAGTTCACAACAATCTTAGCAATGTAATAACAATTATCAGCAATTGTTTTCACAATATAAGCCATGATATCTATGAAATCTACCAATAGCTATCATAGAAATCATATCGAACTAGAAGTATTCAATTGATTGTTGTTCACTATCATCTGTTAATTTCCATGTCTACCCCTATCAGCGACTTTGACTGTCGATCCCCACAAATCCCAAGAGATGATAGGTTTTCCCAGTCGATCACTGCTTGGAGGTACCTGTGCACATCACCAAAATTCCTCCCAGTCTACTTGAGACCCCACCCCAGGAGGGATGTAAATCATCACACGGCAGCAGACCAAGCTGGGACATGGCATGAATTTGAAAAGAATCATCTTACAATCATGGGTAGTGATGTGCCCAAATGTCAGACTAACTGATACGTACTTTTTACGAGTTAAAGCGATACCTTTGGTGGACGCATCACTGAAGCTATACGAACTAAAAACCAAACTGGATGCGACGGGTGGTTCATTTTCAAGATCCGTTTTGTTGCTGGTTATCAAAACAATGTCAAAAACCAAGCAGAAAACGGCTTGGACTGCTTGCTTAGTGCGGATGAAAACATCGGTCATAATCACCTCACTGGTTGACCGCTCATCTACTCATCCACAAACAGTGTTTGATGATGATTGTTCGAAAGTCCAAATGACAATGGTGAAATATGATAAGGAGAAAGAATGGCGATGGAACTTCATCATCTTAGGTGCCTCCTGGTCAAGAATGGCTGCCAAGGATGGTTAATAATGGGTAGCGGCGGTAGCGGCATATGCACATCTTGGTCGCTGGTCTGAGTCAGCAAGCGCCTTCAGAGGAATTCTTTGGACGCGATTTTCGGCCATTCGTTCGCAGGCTGCCTGTCTTGCGAACTTCCGTTCAAATACGTAGGTGAAGATTTACATGCATAGCTGCTACATACATACCTACTACATACCTACCATGTACGTACATCCGAATATATGTTTGTATACAGCTTGCTGCATGAACACCCCGAGGGGTGAAGACTCCTCCCCTGGATCACTGACCAAGCAGAACATCCACTGCTTAACACGGCATCGTGGATGGCGCCCCCGGCGCCCCCAGGCACCTCCAGAGTTCTTTACCTTGGAGAGTTTCTGTGGCTTCGGTAGTGGAACACCACCCATGACCAGTGCTAAACGCAATGATCAAGCACACTTGACTAGGAATAACCACTAGTAATGATTACTATGACTAGTATCACTTGACCACTATTACCACTATTAGTTCATCCCACTAGTAACAACCCTCAACCACTGTTATCAATCACGAACACCATGAATCACAAATGAGTAACTGTTCAACTATTTGCCACTCCAAAGTTCACCATGCTTGATAACCCATTGCCCCATAATAGACACATGGTGCGCAGCAAGCCACAGGTAGTAAACCCTGTGTTCTTAGGTCAAGGCCATGAACGGATTCACGGTTCCACCATGAGTTCATCTCCAGCTACGGCACAGATGCCAAGGGGATGGAATCGTAAGGGGGTCAGCTACATGAGAGCAGGATTTGAACGCTGCCATCAGAATCTGCTAAGGCAAAGGAACCATCCACTTCACGGATCTTTACTGCAAACAAATATACACCTGCACAAGTGTGGACTGTTGTTTGAAACTTATAGCATTGTGTGACTGGCGATTCATCGACTGTTCGTCTTAACTGGTAAAGATAAGTTGACTTGTTTGATTGAAGAATGACATGCAAACAATGTGATCAAAGCAGTTGTATTGTGCAATATGTTCCCAACTAAAGGGGCCGCGGCTAGGTGCAAGGTTTGAATCCAGATTTTGCAGTTCCTACTGTCTCCCCTCTGTTTCCACGTTTGGGGCCAAAAAAAATGAAGTTTCGTTCAAATGCAGCAAGAACACAAGAATCAGAAAAAAATAGTGAGATCCTACCCTGGCACGGCATCTAAAATTGCATCTAGCATTCTATTGACATCCTTCCTGACATGCTATCTGAAATTGTATGTTGCGAGTCTGGCATTCCATCAGTAATTTAAAATCAAAACTATTCTGCCACTTTATGCGGCAGTCTATCTGGCATTTTTTCTGACTCTTGATCTGGCGTTCTACCTAGCATTAATTTTGATGCAGAATGTCATTCTACTAGGCGTTCTATTTGGCATGCATTTAACCTTGCAATCTACCAGCCTTTTAATTGGCAATTTCTCTCTCTCTCTCTCAGTTCATCAGGCAGTCGGTCGAATCATTCCACCTGACGCTTGCCTTGACATTCCTGCAGAGTCATTGCGACATCTCTGAAGAATGCCCGCGGAAACGGGCAGAGAATGCCAGCAACGAGGAAAATCACATGGACAGCTAGAAGATGGAGGTGCAATGCCACACTTTGTCATTTCAAAGAAGAGGCAGGCTTATATGCGACCAAGAGTGCTGATCTATAATTCCACACGGTCTTTACTACTGTTTTATTACTTGCTATAAAAAAACCTAGGTGTGGGAATGCCATGGTGGGATTATCCGAAATTAAGTCACATGTGTTTGTGTTTTTTTGTTTGATAGTTTCCGGTCGATCTTTGCAATGGTTTTGCAACATCTAGGCGGGACATGCAAATTGAAAAAATGAAGGAAAACGAAAAACAAATCATGCATAAATAGAATTAAAATTCAAAATTTAAAGACCGTTGGAAAAAATTGAAAAGAGAGCATTCAAAAGAGCCTGAAAAAGGTGAATTGAAAAAACAAAAAGGGAAACCATGTTGTTCATAGAATTTGGCAAAAATACCCAAAAAAAATATGTTTTCACAAAAATGCGAAGGATTGTTTCAAAAAAAATGAACAATGAAAACATTGATTATTTGTCCCCTCTCTGACATTTCCGCTGCCATTCCATCTCACATTTCCGTTGGCATTCCATCTGCATTTTCGCTAGCATATTTTCAGGCATTTAATTTGGCATTTTCTTCAACATTGTCGCTGGCATTCTGTGTTTGGAATTCTATCTGCCGTTCTATCCAACATTTTCGCTAGCATTCTGTCTGACATGTCGCTGGCATTCTATCTGGCATTCTCTCTGACATTTGGGTAAACCTCCAAAGTTTTCATTGGCATTCTATCTGATTTTTCTGGCATTCAATCTGCCTTCTCGCATTTTTTTTTTGGGCATTCATTCGAAAATTCCATTCTGTTTTCTCAAGCGAGCTGCCTGTAAGGCACAGTGCTAAGGTCGATCGAAAGCAAACGAAGAAAGAAAAACATGCATTCCAATACATCCAAGCAATCAACCAGTACCTTCATCTTCTCTTGGCGTCTGCCATGACTGCTGCACGACAGAGCTCATTCCAATTCCAAAAAAGGGAACATCCCATGGCGGTGAGCATCAACAATCATCCACCATGTGGAAGTCTTTGCAAGCCTCCACTGGTTTTCCTGCCGATTAGTTGTTTCCCAATCTATCATCCCACCTCACCAGTGCCAATGGCGGAATGCTACCAGGGGACATAAAGGAAAAACATGTGACACAACTATTTCCACGCCTGATGGTCATTCGAAATCAAGAAGTGAAACTGGATTTTTTTCTTGCCTTGGGGACGCCATCTGGACACTACACCCCGTTCGCTATGTAGCAAGGCTAGAAGAGTTGGAGTGAGACAGAAGAATGCAATGGCAATTACAAACCAAACACCAGCCCAAACAAACCAAATCAAGCCAACCAACAACCCAACAAAACAACAACAACAACAACAACAACAACAACAACAACAACAACAAGAACAACAAGAACAACAAGAACAACAACAACAACAACAACAACAACAACAACAACAACAACAACAACAACAACAACAACAACAACAACAACAACAACAACAACAGCAACAGCAACAGCAACAGCAACAGCAACAGCAACAACAACAACAACAACAACAACAACAACAACAACAACAACGTTCTGGGCCCTTGGCCGCGCGCGCGGCTCATATGGCATGGCCTGTGTGTATTGCAATTTACAATGCGAAATTGCTTTCGATGGACTCCAGAAACTGTTTTTTTTTGCAATCGTTTTTGTCTCAGATCAGCAGCCAGTCTTCGTCTTTTGACACATCACCAAAGGCTTCAGGAGACCATCCAAGATGCCCCATGCGCTTTGCGCGATAGAACTTCATGGAATCCAGGACCGTTTGAAATCCTGGTCCATCCAAAAGTCTCTGCATTGCCAATGGATCAATGTGAGACTTGGCAGGTGACACGCGGCCAATTGTATTGACCCTTCTCAATCCGCGTTTGACGCGGGAAAATTCTGCCTCGGAGAAATTGTCACCTCCACGAACTTTGACCACCGTCTTTTTGGGAGTCAACACGGCAGCAAGTCTTTTCATGCGAGAAGATTGTTTCAACATTTTTTGCTGGCTTGTGGGAAGCTTGCTCATTCGCCAGGCAAATGTAGGGGAAAGTTCGTCCTCAGCAACAGAAGCATCCCCACCCCACCCCACCCCAATCACCACGGTGACCATCGTGCC
>VSDK01018450.1:150089-180959 GCA_009767595.1 Symbiodinium kawagutii | reverse complement strand
GCAGCGGTTCCTCTGTGGGAAACATGGGTACTTTGGTGAAAATGCGGTCCTTCAGTCATCTCAGTCGTCTCAGCTGCATTCGGCATCATCATTGGGCTGCATCGCTCACAGTGCATCAGTGGGCGAGGCCTGGGAGCTGAGAAGCTTGGTGAATGACTTCGGCTGGATGACCATAGACGGTCTTCCGACAAAGCCAAACCAATGTGATGTTGCTTGCAAACCACGACGGTGTTCCCTGCATTCGAGTTGGGAGACATCCATCGTCTGTGATCCACCATTCATCATCATTGTGCTTCAGTGCAGCTTGGCAATGACCTGCTGCATCAATGCCCTGATGGGCCACAGCACTGACAATCTCATAGGGCTCAAATCGCAATGTCTGATCATGAAGAATGGGCACCTGAACCTCACCATGGAGAGAGATTGGCCAGTCATACTTGATCAGACGTCCATCTTGGAGACGTCTCACTCGTTCCACATGAATGCAAATGAGTGGTGCTGCTTGGATGAGGCCCTTCCTCATGTCGTGCTCCTGGGACCAGGTGTGCAGCAAATGTGTCAGCTTCAGTGTGGGTGGCACATATTGGTCAGGCATGTGCACTGTGATCGGTTGCCATAGATCTCCCTTGTCGTCTAGCAACGGGGGACCTGTGTCACTGGCAGCGATCTTTTTCCAGGTCTGCGCATGCGATGGTGATTGAAACCATGACAGAATGGTCTGTGTAAACTCTGTGGCATCCCCTTGGCCACTTTCCCCTGTCCATGCTGTGAGCAACACTGCAAACCACTCAAAGTCTCGAAGGGAAACGGGATGAAACAAGGAGGTATGCAGAAAACTCATGAGTTCTGAGGATTTGGGTCCAATGGTGGAAGGCGAACATGATTGCATGCACAGCAGGCCCCAAAGGAGCGCACAAAAAGCGCTGTTCTCAAAACACTGGCTAGCATGGGTCAGCAGCACCATTTGAGTGCACGCCTGGAGCAGTTCGGATCGCTTCAGGCACAGCTCAGGATGGTCATCAGCAGCTAGCTGCCTCGTTGCTTGGCAGTTCTCTGGTGCTTCGAGCCTTGGTCTGCCTTGCCCCTGCCCTTCCCCTTCCCTTTGGTGGGACGGACTTGTTGTTGTAACTGTAGTGCCAATCCTGACATCTTTGGCACATGCTTCTTCAGACTGGCTCCCACGACTGTCCAAATGGAGTTCCCCTCCAACTTGTCCAGGGTGTTGATCAGATCCGTGTTTGTCATCTGGAGTTGGAGTCTCCAGGGAGTCGTCTTGGCCTCTGGCTGGGTGTGGCCCAAGGCATGAAATCGGACAACGCTTTGAGAAGGTTGCACATATTCGACCAAGGCCTCCAGCAGGGATTTCATCTGGTCCATGCTGATTGGTTTGCGATGCTTGTTCAAGATCAGGGCACTGTTGGCTGCATCCCACTCCATGTAGGGCCACGTGACATCGGGCAAGAGGACCTGCTGTTTCTTCAGCTGTTGGACTTGCTCTCCTGGCTGTGGTTCCTGGTAGATCCCCATGAACCGTTCCAATAGCTTCTGGAAGGTGGCCTGTGCCAGATATGTCCGCAACGGTGGAGAGTTCGGAGTCTTGCCCTGGTCCTGCTTGGTCTTCCAATCCACTGACAACTTCACAAGATGGGGCAACATGCCCTGTTGATCTGCTGTGAAAAAAATCACAAATGAGTCTTGTGCTTTGAGCATGTTGAGATCCATCTCCTGGCGCAGGAGCAGCTTGGCCATCAGGGCCATGCATGGGTGCATCTGCGGCTGTCCCTTGTACCCGACGTCTTCGTCTTGGTCGGGAGTCCATTGTGGGCGTTGCCTTTTTTGGGTGAAGGCGCTTGCCCCCCATGGTGGCTGGAAGTTCCACATCATCGGTCCAAGGTTCTGGAAGGTCTGGGCCATCTGGGAGGCCGCATCCATCTCTTGCTGATCCACCATCATTGCTCTGTGGGGTGCGTGTCAGAATCAGGAGACTCTGGTACACCACTGGGCACTGCAGTTGAAAATGCTCTTGGACCCTAGCTGCTCGGGCACGGCTTTCTGGCATGGTCATGTCTGTGGTGGTGTCACGTGGCAATTGGATGACCATCTGGCATGCATGACATGTGGTGTCATCTGGGATGGTCTGCTCAAAACATTCAACCAACATGCGATGCAACGGGTGTGGAAAGGTATCTATGGAGGCATGTCTCTCAGCCAAATGAAGACGCAGTGCAATTGCAGTGTAACTACGATGCCCATGGTCCTCGTTGCACTGGAGACATTTGGTGCTCAGGTGCGCCAACAGCAGGGGATGCGTCCACAGGAACGGAAATTCCCTCTTCACCATGACTGCCTCCAGAACCTCGAATGCATCTGCAGTTGTCGACATCCACTCATCTTCCTCTGGGAGAGGCAGTGGGTGTGGAATGCAAAGGCTGCCTGAACTTCGATGAAAAAGCATGGCAAGTTGGGCCAATGGGATGCATTGGTGGCCAGTCGTGTGCTTCTTCAGGGCAGGATGACAACAACACCCATGTGTGTCAGCGGTGGCACTGATCAACCATGCTAAAGTGAGTCGTGCCTCATGCCATAGTGCACCATGTTGGGCTCGAAGGTGATTCATGAGATCCATTGGTCTGGCGGCTTGGTGTCCACAGTGTTGACAGCACAAGGTCAACTGGGCTCTATCATCCTGATTGTTCCAAAGATCAGCCAGGCGACCCTCATGCAGGTATGGGTTCCACTTGGGGGAAACCGGTGTTGGTTCCGTTGTCCTCGTGGCATCATAGTGTGGACATTGGCCACTGGTAATGTGACGTTGGACCCCTGATGATGTTTCGAAGCATGCACCACAATGTGCACAAGCAGGGCTGCCAGGAATCTGGTCTCGTGAAGGCATCCAGGCACCTGAAGACATGCTTTGAGTATGGGATCGCAGGTGGGCTCGAAGCTGAGCCTCGTCAGCACATTGCAGGTCACATAGTGCACAAGTCAAAGCTTGGGTCTCTGGTGTGAGGGATTTGGCATTCAGCATGATGAGTGCAACCTGTGTCAAAGCTGCACACATGTGACTGCGTTGAAAGGTCACCCCACAAAACTGACAAGGGGAGGTCGTGGCCCACATCCTGGTCAGCTGAATTCCTGTCTGAAAGACTCCATCTAGCAGAGAGGCATGTGCTTCACGAAGGTGTCGATTCATGCTCTGTGTGCGGGATTGCCATTGGCCGCACACAACACAATGGTGTGTGAGCTGCTTGCAGGCTGCGTCATCATGGGAAAGTTCTTGCCATTGGTGAGCACGAATGTACTCGAGGATCTTGCAACCTAAATCAGTGTTCTGCAGGTGTGGCATCTGCTCTCCTCTGAAGGGCAGGTCACCTGCACGTCGAACAGCTGCTTGGAGAAGCATCTGGGCACTCGAGGCTTGATGATGCTGATGCAGGGCCTGACAAGTACCACGTTCAACATGTGTGTGAAAGGCTTTCCAGGTGCTGAAGCTCTTGGCACAGTGAGTGCATTGGGGGAGTCCCTCATGCATGACATGTTCCAAGGGTGGATGATGAATCCTATATGTGCGTTTACGATGAACTTTGGTGCGATGCAATCGAAGCTGCTGAAGTGAATGTGTGACAAACTCACAGTCCTGACAGTGCAGTGGCTCTGCAGTCGACGGCTCAGGGATGTCAAAGGTGGTGCCTGTCAGGTCAGCTGTGGTCATGTGTGTGATGTAACTGGCTGGCAATGGTGTGGTGGGTGTGACATCACGATGCTGTAAAAGATCCTGAAGGGGGTCTAAGATGGTCCAGTCTATGTGATGGATTATATCTGTGGGTTGAAGGTGAGTGCATCTGTGATCATGATGTGTCTTAAGTCTCAGGATGGCCTGCTGCAAAAGTCGATCCGGCAGCAGATCACGATGGCTCTGCAGAACTGCAACGTTGCTATGACCTGTGTGATAAGGATGATCTCTGAGGATTTGTCTGATTTGGGTCTGGGCACAAGTGACAAGACGTTGGAGCCCCTGTGGGGTAAAACCAACTGCAAGGATTCCATATGTCATGGTGCTTGCAATGCATGCTCTCCACAGCTGCAGTCTGGTGTGAACTGAAAGTTTGCGGCAAATCAACCATTGCTTCATGCGACGAAATGCAAGTTTGGCCACATCGAGCCTGTGAGTGAGTGATGCATCTTCAAAGGCTCGATATGATAGCACTATTCCCAAATAGGAGGCCTGCGAGTGAAGTCGAATCTCTGTCCATCCACCCTTTCTTCGAGGGATACACAAGAAGGCTCCAGCGGTCGTTCTGCGTACGGCCTTTTGTAGGCAGGTTTGGGATTTGGGTCCAGCTAGTGCCATGAGAGCAACTGATTTATCCGTGTTGATTATGAGACCAAGGGCTTCAAGGCAATCAAGGACGAAACCAAAATTCTTGAGTGTTTGGTCAAAGGCACTGGCTGTGCAAAACTCAGCTCCGGCATGCAAGTCATCGGCAAAGAGGTTGAGACTACTGCGAATCCAAGATTCATCAACCAAAGTGCACAACAGTGTGAAAAAAGCATGTGTGAGTGTATCCCATAGTAACGGGGCCGCCCTGCAACCTTGGCGGACTCCTCGTGTTGTCGGAAGATGATGGTATTCGTCTCTATGAAACAACACATAGTGAGTATCAACATGCCATTCCCTCATGAGATCAAGACAACCTGGGGGTGGTGAAAGTGTGCCGAGGGTTTCAAAGATGATACTACGATTAGCATTATCAAAGGCCTTAGTGAGATCGAGCAGAAGTTGGCAACCTCCTGCTACTGCACAGGGCTTCGCCCCGTTGGCACGTTCATGCACCGTGGGTCTTTGTTTGCGAAGCAAACTGCGTGTACGATGGCAGTGCGCTGCAGCTCTACGGATGGGATCTAGTGTGCTTCTGGAGGGGAGATAAGCAAATTGGGGCCAAACCGATAGCTTCGGGGCTATGGTGTGAAGAACACTCTGGGTTATAAGTCCTAGGATTGCCTTGCCAACAGGTTCCTGCATGGCAAGTGCCCTAAGGGATTCCGGCCTATCAGGTCGTTTACCAGGCTTAGGGATAAAGGTGATGTGGCCATCACGCCAGCATGCAGGAATGTGAGGAGGCTGCTGTGACCACCAGGTGTTCAACAATGGATAGAGATGCTGTGCTATTTGTTTGGCTTGTTGTTTGATTACAACCCCCGGCGCACAGTTGCGTGCCACTGCTTTGGTGGCCGGGATCTGACTCAAGGCGTCACTCAGGGCTTCCAAGGTAAATGGCACTCCTGGGGCTTCAGCTGATAGTTGGCGGGCTAAGGGTGAGTCATCCAGCCAGGTGGCGTTGATGTAGGCACGAAGGATGGACAATTCCTCAACCGGGCTGGAGATACTACCATCTGAATTTCTGATCTGAATGCGTTGTTTGCGTACCTTGGGGCAAGTGCCATTAATGATTCGATATAGATTGAATGCATCATGTCGACCTGCAGCCTGAGTGGCATCCTGAATGACTGTTTCTGCCTTTTGTTTCCTGTTGGCAGCAACCCATGCTTTGTGTTTGCGATCAAGGTGATGAAATTTGGCGAGGATTGCTCATCATGTATATAGGTTGGTCCTTGCATGGGATCCCAGCTATTGAGATGTAACAGGTGATGTTGTTGGATGATTTTGTCCAAAACATGCCTATCATGATGTCGTGTGCCAGGGATCCTCCTGGCTCCATCCCAGTAGTTTTGGGGTCCCACAAGACCTTTCCTAGCATCGACACTGCAGTTGAAGTCTCCTAAGGCTAGCAGCAGGTGGCGCATCGGTTGCTCATGCAGGAGCGAATCCAGTTGATTCCACCAGTCCTGCCTCTGCTGCTTTCGCTGGGGATCCGTGGTGTTGGTGTATTGATAGCCAGCTACTATATTTATGTTTCTGGGATGACTGTTTATTCGGACATGCATCAGTCGGCCTACCTGGTGTTCATTATATTGAATATCATTGGTGGTAGCAAGTTTTCGGGAGACCATGATCAAAAGCCCATCAGCTCTATCAGAGGTGCTTCCACTATGTATATATGTCCATTTGGGATCAGACCATAGATTAGTGAATGACCAATGAGTTTCGGTGAGGAGGACTATGTCTAGGGGTTGGGAGTTTACCCAGTGGGAAAACTCTGCCCACTTGGCTCCTGACAGGCCACCAGTATTCCATGTGAGAACACCAAGGCGCTTCTTGGATGCCGGTGCAAAGTTCTGGGTGAGCTTGTAGTTGGAGGCAGAGGCTTGTGACACTGTTTTTCTCTCCATCGAAGGCGGTGTCAGCTCTTGCACAGTGTACATGCGTCCCTTGTACCAAGCAAATCCGTGTAAGTGGGCCCGGCGGCAGGCTCTCTGATAGCTCCTTTTGTGTGTGGACGCTATTTTCATGGTCCCAGGTGAGCAGGCGCTCATGTTGGGTGCAACTCCCTGTGGTTTCGCAGGTTGGAGTGAGGGCAGTCGTGTCCACCAATCACCTGCTTCCGTGGCCTCCAGGGCTAGGCCACAACCCTCGTCCTTCCGGTTCAGGACTTCCTCAAGTGTAAGTTGCTGAAGATGAACCGGCCCCGGATTTGGGACCGGGGATGTGGTCTCATGTTGGATCATGTTGGGATATTTGTTCCGTGCCTTCATCAGGGCGACCTGGCACAACTATTGGTGGACAGGGGTCCACTATCTGCAAGAGCAGTGACAAGGCACTACAATGTGCAGGGCAATAGTTATTCAAAATGCACTAAGGTGGCAGCAAGCTGGGGCTTGTCCCGAAGTCAACAGCGGTGGTGATCTTGAGGCTCTGATGAGTCTGGTTTGACAATGTATTCTGCTACCGCGGTTCGAAGGCTGATACGGCAGGATACAGTACAAGGACTATCAGGCCAGGACAGCCTAGAAGTATGCCACACAAGGAGGGCTTGGTTTAGTGCAAAAGTTCGGCTTTAGAAATTCCGTGTGAGAGTGCGTCCAATTTGGCAGGCACAAGTTGTGGCTCTCAATACAAAAAACAGTGGACTGCAAGTTGCACAGGGGCGCTGCGTCAAGGATTGAAAGTGCTCTGATAAGAGGTCGCACAAGAAGTTCTATCAAGATTCGATCGTGCTTCTGGATGCCTCAGTCGGGTCTGCACACAGCAGACAAGGCGTCTCACCGCAACGATATGGCAAACGGCTGCGGGTGGCAACGGTCGAAAACAAAATGGCTCCTTCGGTCGCTCGTGACCGGTCTATTTGAGGTGTGGCACGGGGACCACAAAGGACTTGTGTGTGTGTGTTTGTATTTTACATGCCTGCGCGCATGTATTGCCTGCGTTCATTCAGGATAATTATGCGTGATTATGTGTGTTTACATCCCTGGTTCTATTTATTTTCATACATGTATACATACACACTATCATTTATATATTACGCTATCTGTATCTACAAATGAAAAATCATGTTGCAAACGCTCCATCCATGCGACCTCAAACTGCATCGTGCTTGCACCAGGACCAGTTCCTTCAGGAACCCGTGGATGTGCCGTTAAACGCCTCGGCGTTGTCGGCCCGGCTGCAGGCAACCGGGGATCCTCCAGGGGCGGAGATGCCCTTCCCAGGGTCTTCCCCGGCGGCATGCACCTGTCCACCTATCCATCTGCTGTGCATTGTTTTTCTTTATGGTATTTTACATAATTTTGTATTGCTGTAGACATGTTTTACATATGTTTTATTTATTTTATAGGCATTCCTACATAACCCAATGAAGGCCCACGTTGTTGATGACCCAGGGGGTCACAAGTGACATATATTGACATGGTGAAACATACGCATGCTCTTTCAAGAGTCTGTACACATGCCAACCGGCAGCGGCAACCATCTGTGTGTGTGTGTGTGTGTGTGTGTGTGTGTGTGTGTGTTTTTTTTTCCTACGCTCCTTTTCTATGAGTTCAGGTGCGCTGCCCACAATGCGTGTTGCATTGGTTTTCTTGGAAGAAAAACAGACTAGATCGTCTCAGCTGCAGGAGTCATCATCCTCACCCAAAAGATATGGGTGCCAGAGTTGCGTTCGACAAAGCCAGATCATCATCACCCTGCTTTCCAGCTGAAATGGCACGATTTTGGAAGGTCGCATTCTCTGTGTGTCATCTTTCAAAATCCAACGGGTCTCGTCGCTGGAATGATGGCATCGAAGCAGGCATTGATAGTGGCCTGCATGGAGTGTACCCTCTTGACACACTGCAGCAACCGTCAGGTAGTCAACCATCCTGCAATCCTGGGTATCCTCACCATTGAATGTGGGCACATACACAACACCATCCATGCCGATCTGAAGGTCCAGTTTGGATCTGCCACTCGGTGTTTCATATCCTCTGTCAATGTGAATACATAGGACATCGGCCTGGGTGCGTTGCGCTGTGATCATGTTCTGCTCAAGGTGCCAAGCCTGGAGCAGGTCATTCAAGTGCAAGTTCTGCTGATACACATGGGTGGGATGAAATTGCACAATGATGGGTGAGAGACTACCCGCATCCACTGGTCCGAGGCATCCCTTTTCAATCAGCCGGCGTTGCCAATCGATCATGGCGGTGTCAGGCTGCGCATGTTGGAGTATGTACTGTGTAAACTCGGCTGGATCAGCCTGGGCTTCCTGTCCCCGAGAAAGAACCCACGCTTTCAGCAGTTCACTTGTATCCGGATGCTCATCCAAGGAAAACGGCCCCTCAGGAAGGTGCAGTAGGACTCGAAGAAACCTCTCAGCCAAGGACCCCCAATCACAAAGCCTAAAGGTTGTCATGGACAGAGTGGCCCACAACCAAGCAATCCATGCAGAATTGGCATAGCACAGTCTGCCCCGGTTGTAGAGTTGCACACAAGCCAACTGCCCACGGAGTGTTCTCTGCAGTTCCGATCCTAGTTCTTGGTCTGTGAGGGGGCTGGTCCAGGACCCTTGCCAGTCCCTTTGGTCTTCCCCTTGTTCTTCCCGCCCCCCTTGCCCAATGTCATCTTGAGCTGGTTCGCAGCTGGAGACGCCAACTGGTGGTGCAGACGAAGGGTCACCCCGATCGTCTGCCAGACTTGGCAGTGACACATCTGGAGGAGCAATTGGAAGGCCTGAGTGTGGCGCATTGAGATTTGCATCCTCCACGGCACAATCGGTTGATCGCTGGATTGGAGGGCATGGAACTGGGTGATCAGATGGCTGTCCGTGGCCATCTCCACAAGCTCTGTCAACCAATTGACCATTGTCGCCATCTTCACAGCTGGTCTGGAATCCGGAACCAGCGTCTGGGACGATGCGTTCCACCGGTGGTATAGCCAACAGCCATTCGAGTCCAGCAATTGACGTTCCTGAGCCAGCTGGAGAGGCCTCTCCCCCGGTTTTGCATTGGCCAGGGCTTGAGTACGATTCAGCAGCTCCTGGAACATCAAGGTGCTGAGGGCCTGTCGAAGGCTCATGGTGGTCTGCTTGTTCACTCGCTCCTCCCTCCATTTGGTCGCTCTCATCACTAATTGTGGTAATATGGCTTCCTGGGTGGTGGCCATGAACAAAACGAAGGAGTCCTGGGCCTTCAACAGCTGCATGTCTCTGTCGAGTTGCAGGCAGAGCTTGGACATCTGAAGGAGCACCTTTTGCAGCCCTTGGGCCGCGTGGCCCTCTTCTTTGTGGTTCTGGGCCTGTCCTCGTGGTCTCTTGCTTTCGCTTTCGGCCTGGCGGGTCTGAGGTGTTTCCACAGGGGTGCCATCATCTGGAAGGAGTGGATGAGCTCCTGAGCCTCTTGGCCGTCGGTGTTGACCATCATCGGCCAATCGTCCATGGTGCTGCACACAAGCAATAAGAGCCAACTGGAGTACGATTGGGCACTGAAACTGCAGGTGATGCATCAAACGAGTGGATTGCGCAAGGGTGTCAGAGTCCATCTCTGACGGAGGCTGGTAGTGAAGACCACAGCCACGGCAGAAGGAATCACCCCCATAATCAAGAGCAATTTCTTGTGAGAACATGGACAAATACGGCTTGCACCAATGCAATAGGTTCCCATGCGCCTCCATGAGATGCCAGTGCAATTCTGCTCCATGCAGGCCTGTTCCGCAAATGATGCATCTGCTGCTCAAATCCATCTGAATATCCAAGTGCTTCCACAATGCAGCAAAATCATGTTGTGCAAGAAGATCACACAGCACTGCATGAGGTCCCCAATGGGAGGTCAGCGTCAACTTCATGTCAAGAGTGGCACGTGGGAAGTCAAACGGAACCAGCACTGTAAGGCCCATGCGTTGGCACATCATACCAAGTTGCATCCATGGAACACAGACATGCTGGCTGAGGGCACCCGTGACCTGGGGGCAGCAAACACAACCTGCAATCGGCGCAAGTTGATTCATCAAAAACGTGGTCCATGATTGTCCAGCATGCCACAAGGTAGGGTGGGCAAATTGGATGTGAGCAACCAGGTCTTGCGCCCGTTGGTATGACTCCCCACACTGAATGCAGCTACATGTGAGTTGCAGGGCCGTTTCGGGCTCGGCAAGTAGCTGCAGCAGTCGTCCGGTCTGGAGGGCCTCAGTCCATTTCGCATCAAGTGGGCCCTGCTCCGATGAGGCAAGTGGATCGAATTGATCACAATACCCTAAGGTAATGTGGGTTCGCAAGCCTGGGATGGATCCAAACTCACGTGAGCAATGACGGCAAATGGGCAGTTGGCGAAGGGAGTCCCGAGATGGCATCCAATCATGTGTGGCAAGCTTGTGTTCCCGACCCACATGTTGAGAGACCTGTGCTGGGGTGTGGAAGGCCAAGCAACAGATTTCACACGTCAGTCTATTGGTTTGTGCATCTACAGAGTCACTGGGGTGAGGTCCATAGGTGAGCAACATACCCAGTTGCGATCCAACCAGGCAGAGGTGGGTGCTCTTGTAGTTGCCTTCACAAAGTTTGCATGGAGCAGAGCCACCAACCATGTGTGTCAATTGCGGGCCCTTGATCAACATGTGAGTGATCCTGGTAGGATGGTGTTGTCTGTAGTGTGAAAGGAGGTTCTGAGTCCTTTCCAACCATTGTCCACACAATGCACAATGTGATCGGAGATGCTCACATGCATCCCTGGCCAACACAATCTCGTGCCAAGCACGGGAGGCGATCTGCTGCAACAATGTATCACCAAATGGGAGTGACCGAAGGTAGGCCAGTTCATCATCTTGCAAGAGGTCCGGCTCACCCGGGGTGGCAGGAATCGTCGGAGTCTGCGGGGGCATCGGCACAGTGAGGGCCGCCTCACGAAGGCACACATTTCTGGCAACATGAGTGTGGAAGCTGCGCCACGTGGGAAATTGGTGGTGACAGTGATTGCAAGTTGGAAGGCCATCAACCATCTTCCCGCCTGGATGAACTGCACCTTGTCGATACAGGGTCCTGCCGTGAATGTTCGTGAGGTGGCGTCTGAGATTGGCACTGGAATCAAAGGATGCTGAGCACAGGATGCAAACATGCATTGGGGTCACCGTCACACCTGCGTCTGGGTCTGGGTCAATGGTGGCGTCAGGCAGGACCTGACCATCATGTGCGAGGATGTCAATAGTGGATGCAAGGTGTCGCCAGTCCAGGTCACGAATGATGTCATCAGCTGCAAGGTCTGAGTTTCTGGCAGTGATGCGAGATTGGAAGTTGCACACGGCTCGCAGGAGTAAAGTGGAAGGATGTGGAATGTTATGTTGTGTGATCACCTCCAAATGAGATTGTCGAGTGACATATTGATGATTGCCTATCAGTTTACGAAACATCCAGAACATGGTTTGGACGAGTTTGACATGGCATTTGGTGGTGAGGCCGATGGGCCACAGCCCATAGGTTAGAACAGGGAAAATCGTGGTGAGCCATATGTTGTACCTGGTGTGCAGCTTGAGTCTGCGAGCCAACAACCAACGTCGAAGTCTGTTGAAGGAAATCATGGCACAACGGATGCGATGGTCGGTGGTGTCATGTTCAAATGATCCATATGACAATATGATGCCTAGATACTTACAAGAGCGTTTGATGGGAATCAACATGAACGACGAATGCACGGGCACACGGATGCACCAGCCATCTTTTGTCTTGTGCATGAAGTCGCGACGCAGTTTGTGGCTATGGCTTCCTCTGATCTGCACGATGGCAGTGGACTTGCAAGAGCTGATGGTCAAGCCAATGGATTCGAGCTTGGCAACAATGATTCCCACTTTGTGCAGAAAAATTTCCAAATCCTGATATGTATCGATTTCAGCACTGATATGAATATCGTCTGCGAATATAGTGAGACACCTAGCCAGCCAACGCGGGGTGAGTTCAGTGGCCAGCTCTTGCAACACAATGCCAATCAGGGAGCACCAAAGAAACGGGGCACCCTTGCACCCTTGCCTCACTCCTCTTGACACTGGAATGCGGGTTTGAAATCCATGGCTTTCAACATAGTAGTGCGTGTCAACATGCCAGCTTTTCAACAAATCACAGTAAGCTCGGGGGATGCCCAATGATTGGAGATTGCAGAATAAATATTCACGGCTCACAGTGTCAAAGGCCCTGGAGAGGTCTAACGATACCTGTACACCCCCGTGGAATCGAGGGGGCGGCAGTCCCGCAGCCCTCCATTGGATATCCCGATGGGAATGAGTGAATCGATGCCTCACACTTGCACAGTGATCTCTGGCTTTGGCAATCGCCTCTGGCGTCCCCCTCCGGGGGAGGAACGCAAACTGGGGCAGTCGACACAATGTGGGAAAAGCAAACTGAGAAGCACCTTTAATCAACACTGCAAGTGTTTGCTTACCAGTGATTTCCATGAGTGCAAGAGCTCTCAGATTACAGGCAGTATCAGGTTTCTTGGATGGTTTGCTAATCCAGATTAGGGTGGCATCACGCCAGGAAGCCGGGAGGTGAGGAGGACATTGAGACCACCACTGTTGTATCTGGGGGTACAACCAATCAGCTAACTGATCCGCAAAATGACGAATGGTGACACCCGGGACACAATTGGGGGCAGTGGCTTTGCTCGGCGGGGCCTGGGCCAAGGAGTGAGCCAGGTCATCACGGCTAAATGGCACGCCTGGGGCTTCAGCAACGCAACACCACCCATCCCCATCCCCAGTCCAGTGCTGCTGCACGAAGTCAACAAGATGTTGATGAGCTTCAGGGGGCGAGAGCAAATGGCCCTGGTGTTTGAGTGCAATAGGCTGTTTCTGCTGTTTGGGAGAATATTTATTGATGATGGAATAGAGCTGGAACAAGTTATGGCAGTCTGCAGCCCCCTGGGCCTCATTTAACAGGACTTGGACCTGATGGTCCCGTCGAGCATGGGCTTGCTGATCCTGACGAACACATTCCTGACGAAATTGCTTCCAAAATTTCCACGCCTGAAAGCAGCCATGGAGGGAGGGATGTTGTGATTGTGCTTGGTGCTTGAGATGCCATTTCAGTTTGAAAGGATTGTGGTGGGGAATCGATTGGGTGTTGCGGCCAAAATGGTCATGATAGATGGGATGCAATGTTTGGTGCAGGGCACTCACAGGGTCAGGCGGGTCACAGGTGGAATGGGAGCCTGGTGCAGGAATATGTTTGGCACTAGTTTCAACATAGGATTGCCAATCAGGAGTCCAATGAGTCCATGCATAGCGCCCCTTGAGGCGTTGAGGCAGGTTGAATGCTTGGGGCAACACACTTGTCCATGGGCGGCTACAGGGCACCGATGTGATGAGTGGGATGTGGGTGGATGATGGTGAACGAATGAAAGGAGCATCGATGGGGTGTAAGACATGTTTGGCTGCAGCATCAGCATGGGCAAGCTTAGTGAAAATGTAATCAATTCGTGAGTGATGGTCCCCATGTCGATACGTGGCCTGGGAGGTGGACCATGTGTTGAGGCCAACCAGTTGAAATTCCCTGATGATCTGCATGAAGCGGTCTTTGTCAGCATGCTGGGCACCAATCGAACAACCATGGTCATGAGCAAACTCACTTGTTCCAATCAGCCCTGGGCAATGATCAGTGGCACAGTTGAAGTCTCCCAATAAGACCAAGCCATTTCTATTAGGCAATGATCTGAGTACCTGAGTGAGTTTGTGGAACCACCCTGCTCTGTCCTTCACCCGGGTATCATCTCTGCGATTGGCATACTGATAACAGTGAAGAGTATCAATGTTTCTGCGATGGTTGAGAAGGCGGACATGAACCAATCGGCCAGCCTCAATGACATTCTCTTGGATCGCTTGTCGAGTCCATTTCTTGGAGATCAGGATGAGCATGCCATCCCCCTTCATGGTGGAGCTGGAATGAACGCAATGCCACTGAGGGGAACTCCGCGAATTGTTGAGAGTCCATTTGGTTTCAGTGAGGGTCACCATGTCAACACCCTTACTGTGCATGTAATGCATGATCTCGTCAAAACAGGATTTGGAGAGACCGTTGCAGTTCCATGTACAGCACTGTAATCTGTTTTTGGGTGCATGGCAGTGATGAACCTGAGCATGCATGTTCATGGTGGCAGGAGAGGCCCTGGCAGGACTGGGAGAGCCGCATCCAGTCTGCAGGTCCTCACATACCATCTCAACCGGGAATGCAGAAATAGGGAGCCACTGACCATGATACCAGGTACCCCCATGTGTAGTTGCTCTACGAAAGGCACGTTTGAACCCACGTTTACGGACCTGCTTGCTAAGACGTCTCTCACAAGACACTGGCTGTGTCTGGGCATCGAAGCCATGTATGTTTGCCGCTGAACACATCACTTGTGTCCAGTCAGCTTCAGCCTCAGGCATGGCCCTGAGGCAACCCTCACCCAACACACCAGGGACAAAAGGCACAGCCTCCACACGAAGCTGTGATTGCAATGAATCCTCCAAGGTGGTGTGCTCCGGCATTGGGACCGGAGTGGCAGTCCCTGAATTGTCCATCATCAACCACGTGTTGCAAAAGAAAAGGACAATCAGTAGAATAATCACCCTCCAAACCACTGTAGTGTACACACGATGCCAAGCTGTCTGAACCTTTCCGGTGCAAAATGCAGAGAATTGAATGCAAAATATTGAGAATTGCTGCTGCCAGTTGTAAATTGTACCCAGTGTACCAGGCCACCAGAGGGCACGCCAGCAATGTAGAACAATCACAAAGCAAGACCCAATCCAGCGGGAGGTCCAAGGAGGCACGAAGAATACCTGTGTCCAATCGTATACCCTGTAGCGCCACAAGCCGGTGCAAAATGCAGTAGTGTCAAGACGCTGCTGAGGCCACCAAGTGTACACCCCAGGCCAAGGGCAAATCAATACCAGCAAAGGAAATAGAATACCAAGCCAATACACAACACAGGCCAGTGAAAAGAATAAATTATAGTGGGGGCCAATTCCACTGTAGACGGCTGTTGTGGTCGACGCAATACCCAGCGGTAATTCACCTGAAATCAAGTGCCAATCGTCTTCTGTCAATAGTGCAAAAACACAGGCCAGTGAAAAACGGGAATTATAGTGGGGGCCAACTCCACTGTTGTCTTCGGCTGTTGTGGTCGCCGCAGCACCGTAGAATCGATCAGCACAGAGATATAATTCGAAATAGGCAAATTGCCAAAATGAACAGGCCAGTGAAAAGGTGGTATTATAGTGGGGGCCAATTCCACTGTGTTCGTCGGCTGTTGTGGTCGCCGCAGACCGTAAGGACGGTCAATACAATACAGATATTCGGGAAGGTCAGTAGTCCAAGAAACACAGGCCAGTGAAAAATTGAAATTATAGTGGGGGCCAATTCCACTGTACACCAAAGATTCAGCAGTACGTGTACCCAACCAATGAATGAATGCAAACTGTCTCCGTGTGGGAAAAATATCGCAGCCAGCAATGTCAATTGATGTGAGGTCACCTGTTTTGGCCGGTGCAGCGCCAACGGAAAGGTTTTCGAAAATCCCAGGAAGCAAGGCAAGCACGATCAGGAGGCCAGCGTGGGGCCAGCAGGAGCGTTCACAGCTCAAAGGCATAGTGTCGCGACATGTGCCCTCCCGCAGCGGAAATGGCTGCAGATGCTGTCGCTCCTGACAGGTTTGAGGGCAGTACTCGTGACTGCCAAAGGGCTTGTGTGTGTGTGTGTGTGTGTGTGTGTGTGTGTGTGTGTGTGTGTGTTTGTGTGGGTGTGTGCGCGGGCAAGTGTAGATTCGATGTGTATGTAGCATTTGTCAGTGTTTGTCAACATGTCATCCGTGCATACGGATAGTATGTCATATGTCATACTTCACCAACTACAAACCGTTACCCGAGGCCTTCTTTCCATAATCCCAATGCCAGCAGTCATAAAACCCTGTACGTACAACAATATCAGACCTGGGTCCAAGTACTAGAATCAAAAGGCAAAGCAATGATTTCTATGTCAATATAAGCTTCGGTGGTATCCCCAACAGGAGGGGCGATCTAATCTAGCTTAACATATTTTTTGCTAAAACCTCCTGGAACTTTCCGGGACCTTTTTCCAGGAACTTGCACCTCAATCACCAGGAACCTTCCAGAACCTACTGAACTTGCCGGAACCTTCCAGAACCTTCTGGAACCTTGATCTGCCAGCTGCACAGGAACTTGCCGGAACTTTCTGGAACCTGGACATGACTGGGACTTACACCGGAACACACCGAGGCTTATCTGGGCTGAAGACCCCATTGGCTTACACTGTTGGGGAAAGATAAAGATGAAGATCTTACACAGCTCAGAAGGCTTTGGCAGGAGCTACATTGTCACTCAAGCTGAGCTGCCGTGCAATGAGACAAGCCACCAACAGAGCTCCCAAAAGCATCGAAATGGCAAGTCGAACCTGGACAAATTCGAAAGGGAATGGTATGCAAAGAACACTCGGGATCCAACCTCCCCAACTTGATGCTGGTCTGTCATGCCACTAAGATAGTACTGTAATGTCTCGGCAGTTTTCATAGTGACCTGTATGAATTCTAATTATGGGGGATGAAATCGTTTGAATCAGGGGCCTTCTCCCTGTCGCGTGTCCTTGCATTTACGCGGCCGAATCTCGCACTGCGGTTGTGCGATCCAACAATTGTGCCAACTGCCAACTACCGTTGCCTGGTAGACTTTCCGGAAACCAAAGTGTCTGTCAAAGTAGGGGTCCAACCTGCCATGGCAACGGATCTGTCACAGATCAATGAATGCAATGCATCGCTAGCCCGATCGATGATCTTCGAACAAACCGTTTAGCAGTCCCAACGACCGTGTGAAGTCTGGAACCTGAGGATCAATCTGGTTACTGACATGACATCTCAATGTAGCCCTAAGACCCTAAGTCCAAGTCCTACTCAATTTCCAGCATAGGATCTCGGCAGCTAGACAAGCTACGCAAAGCTAAGTCAAGCTGTACACTTGGAGGTCAGATTTGGAGTCCCAGAAGCTGTTGGTAAAGTGGGACTCAAAGCTATCTCCACCCAACAAATCTGGGAGAATTCCTCCCTGGCACCCGCCATGAAATTTCCATTGCACAATTTCAATATGCTATGTGGGTCCCCCTGGTAGTCTGGTGAACCTTTGTTTCTTGGATGGTTGGTCATGACCTATAGCCCATAAGATGCTACACAGCTCCTCTCTGAAAGCCAAATGAGTTTCAGTGGTATCCCCAACAGCAGGGGTGATCTAGCTTCACAGATTTTCTTGTACCACAACCTCCCGGAACTTTCCCAGACCTTGTTCTAGGAACCTGCACCTCAATCATTACATTCGGAATCTTCCAGAACCTACTGAACTTGCCGGAACCTTCCGGAACCTTGATCTGCCAACTGCACCGGAACTTCCTGGAACTGAGATCTGCGAAATGCACAGGAACTTGCCGCAACCTTGATCGGAACTTTCCGGAACCTAGACCTTGCACCTGCTCCGGAACGCACCGAAGCCTATCTGCACTGAAGACCCCATTAGCTTCCGCTCTTGGAGAAATAACGACTATAAATATCATGGCTTAAGTCATGGCTAAAGTCATCTCAAGTCAGTTTTTCAAGCCTTGGAAACGACATGAAACATCGCATTGCCTTGAAGAGCATACGTCACGTGGGTGAACCAGCAATGCGCGGCCAGAAAGCTTCGTTCCAAAGAAGCCCGGGCAGAATGATTGTCCAATAATGGTCATTTGGAAAGTCAAAACAATTCAAAATGATTCAAGCACTCAAATGAGGAAGCGATGCCTACTGTACCCCAAGGTCCTAAGGTCCCCCAAGGTCCCCTAAGGTAGGTCCTGGTACTACAATCAGCCCTCCCTGGTTTCGATCGCGCCAGTTTTCTACGCTGAGCCAAAAAGTCACAGTTTTTCAGCATGGCCAGCCCTGAGGTCACTGGTTGTCCATGCGGCATTTCAAGGGGGGTCCCTGGTCGGCATGACCGGGCCTTTTCATGTTCCATATTTCATGTCAGAGTCAGCGAAGAGAACCTGTTGATACACTATGTTAATAGGGAAGTAGATGATCAAGGTCTCCAGGTAGATCAAGGTAGCACAGGCTTTTTGCTGAGAAACAGAGCCATGGACTCTGACATGGAGCGGATTTTGAAGTTAGAAACAAGGCATGCCAAGAGTCTGAGTCTGTGCCAAGAGCCATTGCTTCATCGAATTCTCAAACAGTTTCGCACAATCGCCCCGCAGCATCCTGGAATTTTAACTTGGTGAACTCAGGATTTTGGTGCTGAGGAGAAGGGGAAGAATACTGAAACATGGTACTGTAGAGGAGGCAAAGGAGGCTCGTGGATCTCTAACACTCCATGCTCCTACTCCATGACTGTCTGCATGTCTCCATCCCTATAACGAGACTCTCGATGGTTTCTTGCAATTCCAAGATGCAAAGCGTGACTCACCCAGGAAGGTTCGATTCTCATCTACACCCTGCAGCAAGTATAGACTTCAAATGGATTGCTAAGACAGTAGGTGTCAAGGCAGCGAATATGACGAGTGTAGCCAGTCACAAAACAGTACTGCTTGGGGTTGTGTCTCAAAAGCAGGCTTGTGCTTTCCAACGACAGAGCTCTTTCAATCTCTTGAGACACATCCACAAGGCAAATCTCACCACAGGTGTGTCATAAGATGCACTCTTCCCGGGATCTACATGTATCTGCTACGTACACACATCCGGAATGTGCTGCTATACAATGCAACCTTCTAGGTCCGCTAGGTACTCGCAAAGCTGGAGACATTTAGCCTACAGCGGTATCCCAGCTGCAGGCAGATTTCGGCTCTCGAAATGGGCAAAACTTATGGCATTCAGAAAGTTTAGACTCTGACCAGTCACAAACACTGTCAATTCACATCAGGAAGCACGAAGCAAAACCTCACTATTTGATACAGCTATTGGGAAAATGCTCTTTTTCCTGACTACTTGCTTCAGTTGCAGAATATGTTTTCTCGATATCACATGTCCGCATAGATGAATTGCTTCTGTTCTATTCTACTATCTTATGTAACATTACGTTAGATAGATTGTTGTGTAGGAATATGTAACCAAAGTGTTGTTTGATCTCTTCTATGACGTTGAGATGAATGAACTCACATACGTTTGCACCGAGATGTGTTACTCTCAGAGCGCTCCTGTCAAGCTGCAGACTCCCAAAAGAAATAGCGCGAGGCTTATGCTGATCCCTTTAACCATTGATGCACACAAGAAAGCATAAAATAGAATATGATAGCATAGGATAGCAAAAGATTTTTTGAGATCTCAACAAAGTGGCCAACAAGTTTTGCCCTGCGTTTCAAGACTTCAAATGCTCGTTCGCAACAAATGCCAGGGAACTCATCTCCAGGAAACTCATCTCCAGGGAACTCACTGGCTGTGCTAATTAGTGCATTCGATCTGATGGCAACCTTTCTCTTCCAGGGCTTCCTGCGGCTTGGGGTTCTGGGCACGAACAGGGCGAGGCACTGGCTGTCCCACTCGTTGTCCGTTGGTGTAAGTTGAAATCTTCTCAAGCAGGGCCTTCCGAGGTGGTTCCAACCCCAAGGCTGCAATTGATCTGCCAATGTCACGAGCCATGTCAGCCTGCATCTTTTCGCGAAAGGAGGAGCTGCCCTCAGAAAAAAATGCCCGTAAATCACAGAGCCCTTTGCAGCCCTTTGGAGCCCTTGAGCCCGGGTGCACCAGCAAACACAATAGAGCAAAATAGCAAAATAACAAACATTAACAAACTATGTAAAGCAATCAATGGAGCAAAATAGCAAAATCGTTCCAGGGCAATGAACGTTCAGCAGCCCTTCTGTATGTTTTGTCGACCCTCAACGATCGTAGCATCTGCATCTATTTCACAACAAAACGCGGCAATCCCAGTGGTGGTGGAGCACCTGGCCAGCAACGCTTATCGGAGATCATCTATCCATGGTCAGAAATTGTCCAAAACAAAGGCGACTTAGCCACATCACAGGGAGATGGGTCACCCAACGCTGCATCACCTTGCCACCCATGCCCAGGGTGCAGGCCGAACGAGCCCAAGACCCCTGACCTACGTGCTAACGCGAAGATCAAGAGGGGGGTGATGTAAACTGCAGCACACATCCTGAGGACAAAGATCTCACTGAATCAAACTGAATCAAATCTTAGTCGATGTCAGTCATGATGTCAGTCATGTCCCTCTCGTGTCTTTGGGACATGGGATCACACAGCCGGAATCCTGTCGTGTGAATCGCTGCGCTGAGGTCCCTGCCAAACAAAAAAGTATTTGTCCTGGAATTTGTCACCCAGGTAACCTCCAGCAGACAAATACACATTCACCTTGGCGGAACAGTGTCGTTGCTGGCAACCCCACTGCTGTAGTGTCGTTGGATCATACCCCTGCAAGTTTCTTGGTAATGTTGGTTTCTGATTAGTGTAACCTTCTGTAAAGTAATGAAAATAGATGAAACCAACAGGTAGATACTAATCAGAAACCAACATTATGCTATGTGATTTGAAACTGCCGGGATCGTTGCAATTTGAAAATGCTTTGGTGTGTTGGCTGTTCAGGTGGTCGATGCTCAGTAGCGAACACAGCAGCCTTGGCCAAAACCAAAGGCAGTCGCCAGGTATCTGGCGGCCCAAGGACACAGCATAGCGTTGGACTCTTTGACCCGGAAAGCCTCATGTGGCTGACCTAAGAACCAATGGTTTCGTCGTAGACCCTGCTAATTGACGCTTCGCAGTATCCGCTATTTGGGAAGCAAAGATAAACAAAGCACATTGAGAATCCTTGGTTGGAGACTAGGAATCATAAACATCCAGCAATTTCACCACTCAATGGAATCTACTCTCTGGTAAACATTCTTATTGAGATATTGCTGACGATTGCTAGCTGTTGGATGTCGTTTGCATGCTCTACAAATCAGCAGCGAACGCCACTGCTTTTCGTAGCGAAGAAAAGCCCTGCGCAACTGCACCTGCATCTCTGCTGCAACTGCTCCTCAAGATCCCTTGAAGAACTTGGCCTCGAAGCGAATCAGATCCAGGTTCTACTTAGATGATGCTGTAAATCCAGAAAATCATGATCTATATCATAGATGGCGCATAGATATAAATCAATGTAGCGTATATACACATAAATATGATATATACATATATAGATATATATGTATAGAGAGAGAGATATATATATATATATATAGGTATAGATCGATATAGATATCGATATAGATATGGATATCGATATAGATATAGACAATAATCAATCGATCCACCAAAAATCCACACTTGCACACAGTTGCAACAGGTGATGCTCAATGGGGCCCCATCTTAGGATTTGAGTCAACGAAGGAGTTGCTTGTTTTCTTTTGGACAGTAATTGCTTGTCTGAGCCTGAGCACCCTCGCATTCTTGATGTGAGTCATTGCCAACTTGCTGAAATCATTAGTGTCCCTTGAGAATCAATCGAATAGAATTATGGTATCTGTTGACTTGCCCTGTACAAGCTAACTCATGCTGAATGTTCTTGTCACCCTACAGGATATATCCCTGCCGCACTTCAGTCCTCTCTGGGACCCAGGTAAAGCTTGTTTGGACAGTCTGCAAAGCTTGAGATATTGTTTCCAGCGCTAGTTCAGGCGTTCAGAGACCATCTCCGGTCTATCAACCCTTGCTTTTGCAATTTCGTATTTCCAGACATTGCACATCAGTTTCAAGATGTTCCAAGATGTCTCAAGCCTCCATTCATTTCTACCATCTTCTACCATTTTCTACTTAAGAGTGGTTGATTAGTGATAAATATATATATATATGGTTTAATCTAGTTTAATACGCTTAATTTACCATGTTCTACCTACTTTCTACCATTGTTTAAATTCTCCCTTCTCGGATGTAGTCTGTCTGCGTCGAAGAGCTGGAGCCAAGGCTACCCATGAATGCCCGTTGCCACTCAACGCATCACAATGAAGGCCCGAAAACCAATGGCTGATATGATGTATATATATATATATATGATATGTATTTATTTATCTATTCATTTATTCATTTATTTGTTTATTATTTATATATGATGTATAAGTTGTCTGTCTGAACAATGGCTGATCCTGATTTGCTCTGGATCACTCCTCCAACGCATTCCTCCATGGACTGTGACTCTGGTGTCTTCGGAACTCCAGGACGGTGCGCACGGCACGTCCGTCAGAGAGTCGAGATCAAAGCGTGGACCAAGCTTCAGACCACCTGGAGGCAGCACAAATGTCCCGTTCGTGAAAGAACTTCGTGGGCAAACAATTAACATACACAAGTATACAAACATACACGTGTATATATATATATACATATATACACATGCATATTTAACTATGTATACATATACATAGTCAAGTTATGTCAAGTTGTTTTTGAACAGTTTGTGATGAACAACGTGTATCTTCACTATCAATCTTGCTCATCTCTCCTTGCAAATAAAAGCTGACAGTGGCTAATCCGTCGCGCAATTCATGCGAAACCGACTGACAAAGCATACCCAAAGATATTCCAAGTCAAGAGTTGAGAATGTGCAGAAACCAAATTGATTGGCTTTGGAGACCCCAGCACAGAATGCTGGAGAGAAGGCAGTAGTTGGCTTCACATTTGAACATGGCTCCTCCAAAGATATTTTGCACATAAATGTAAACCAGAGTTGGAGACGTTGGATGAGGTGCAGTCTGGCTGATGTCCTCCAGGCCTGTGTACCCCTTTTTGAAGCCCACATAGGTCGTATCCTGAGGGCGATTTTTGTTCAAAGCATCTGCTTGACTCTGAAGTCTCATCGATTGGCTGGCCTTGCGGTCCACAAAGTCTTGAACTCCCAATGCAATGACCATTCTCTGGCCCTGAAGTGAGATGCCAATCACCTGAGTGGGCCATGGGAGACCATGCTTAAAGATTTGGGGTTTCTTGTGGATACGGACTGGTATCCTCAAAATTTCCACCTCCAGGTTGAAAACACAGGTGTGATCGCCATACATTGCGGATCCGTTTGCACACAAGCCAAGCCCAGCAGTATATTTTGGTTTGTTAAGGCCACCCTGTTGAACTTGCTTCACCTTTCAACTGTTCAGTACCTACGGCCACGAATCCGGACAGAGCATCTCAGGCGAGAAAGGAGAATGGAACAATTCCGAAAGATCACCACAACTGCCAGGATTTCTTTCATTCCCAGTCACTTCACTACAAGTGGATGTGACTGTCCAAACAGGTCCAAACCTAAATTCTTGGTGGAATGAGGTCTGGCTGTCACTGTCAGGACCTTAATGAAATCACCAGTACTACGTTTCTCTCCAAAACTGAGCTTCAAGAGTGGTTTTCAGGGGTCTGATTTAGACGTCAGACATTCCTGGAGACTCCAAGCAACTCTACTGGAACTTCCTTTTGTTTGGTCATCCCTGGTTCTTTACCATGCTTCAGCATAGCTCTACCATGCATTGTGTTTCTTGCAACTCCTGAGGGCCAGCATTGGAGAGGTGCTCCAAACTCTGCGAGTATTGGCTAAGAGAAGCTGAAGAGCTGCTTGCCTGCAGAGACAGCGACAAACCTTGAATTAAGTTTCGGCCATGGATATCAGCTCTGATGTTATCTGATTTGTGGAAATCATTCATCGCCAGTGACAAAGATGGTGGTTCCAGTCCGGCCGTGACGTGCCGGGTCCACATGGTAAATTCAAGTCTGGAAGGCTGGTGTCTTCATTGAAGGGCTGGTGCTTCAAGTTGAACCAAGAAAGCTGAGCCAAGTTGGTGCTGCTGCAACTTTTGCACTGGACAAAAAATGAAAAATGAGATGGTACTATGTGATATTTCAAAAACGAACATGGCAAAAAAACAGAGTTCCACAAAGAGTCAGAAAAGGGTACATGTGGCTGTGGGTCAAAACCCTTAGTCCTCCTGGTTCCCATCATGAACCAGGCTGTTTTTCTATGAAATTGTTGCTTAATATTGATGGTTAACTGCTTGACCCAGCTCGCCATGTGACGACCTCAATCCAGCAGCATACCCTTCCGCTGGAACCTGATGCTGCAATCCAGCGATGGACTCTTCCAGACCTCGCGTGGGAATGGCATCGCTCACAGCACCTGCTTCACAGGCTCCCGAACTTCCAGCCTAGCTTGTCTCTCTTTCTTTTGGAATCAAGGCTTTCAATGTCAAGTCTCACCTGGACACTGATGATGAAACATGTGGCGGGATGTGGCCATGGCTGGTGGAGGAAACCTTGCTACAGTATCTGTCAACTCTTTGCTAAAGCCATACTTTGACGCTGCCTTGCCTGTCATAAATGGTTCACACTCTTGACATCTCTTAACATCTCTTGGCTCTTGAAACTTATCCACAAATCTGACAGCTTAAAAGCACACATCTCAGAACTCAGATCAATTGATGACTGTAAGGATTGATCAACTACAGCTTTACAGGCTAATCAACAACTAGTTGATTGCTATAAAGATTAATATAAGGACTAGCCAGTTGATAAAGATTAATATAAGGACTAGCCAGTTGATTCATCAACTATCTGCCTACAATATTCCGCAGGGCTTGGACCGGAGCTACAGGGACCGAGTGCCTCCCTCAGCGAGGCTTCCACATGGCGACCACTGGAGTGCAGCGACTCTTGAAGACTTTGAAGCGATGCCTGGATGTGAAAACGTCAACTGTGATCAAATCGTACGGTGTTTCAATATTCATATGCATATTTGATATGTATTACTCAAATATATATATATATATATATATGTGTGTATATATATATGTGTGTATATACTCATTTATTTAAGTATATATATATATATATATATGTCTATTCTATGCATGTGTAGTCCATACTTTAACATTATATTAATATGCATATAGGTCCTTTAGACAGAGAGATAACTAACATATATATATATATATATGGCGGTTTCTCAACATAGGGAACCCCAAAAATGATAAGTTTATGAATATAAACGACAAATATTGGATGATTTGGGGGTCCCCCTATTTTAAGAAACACCCATATATATATATATATAGATACATGTTTCCGGAATTTACCACTGGAAAAAAATTGATTGATTTCTTTGGATATTCTTTGAATCACACGCCACAAGAGTCCAAAGTCACTACAGCTGGTGGGGAGGAGTCGGTTCTGATTGGCGGAGTTTTTGGTAGGTTCGGAAAGGTCAGTTTCATTTAGTTTCTGCGCTTTCTTTCAGTGCACGGAACATGTAATCGAACAGCATGCAGTTCGGAAGAGTTTGGAGATTACATGGAAGGCACGCTATGGCACACTGCTCAGTCCGAGGAAATCGGATAAAAGGTCATACTCTGATGACAGTGCAGCTTCAACGTTTGGAGCATGGGTGTGCATGGGTACGTTGTCTTCGCCGTAGCTTAGGTTGCTTGCACCTGTTTGTTGGTGGAAAAGCGAGAGTTTAGAGCGCTCTCCAACATAGTCGTGCACCTTCTTCTCTAGTCATATGGATGGCAGTTCTTTGCTCATGTTCCATTCCATGGCTGCTAACCCAAGTTGAAGATGTTTTGCATACCACTGTCCCCCCACCTCAGTTCATCTTAATTCACTAGTCACATCTACTTACTAACCTAATTACTTCGATTGCTTAATTGGCTCACAACTCGATTCCCAAGAAGCAGCCCAGCGCAGTCAAGGGTGGAGCTAGTGCTAAATGAACAAGCGAAGCTGGCTACACATTTTTTCCCTGGCTCAACTTTTCCTCTGCCCGAGGTTTTTCCGCTTTTTCCTCGACTCTGTGGTCATAATCTTTGGGCTTTGGCATAGGTGGGTCCACTTTGATGACAAGGTATAAACGGTATACACGTTTGAAAAATTGCTGATTGAAGGAGCGGAGGGAAAGAATCGAAGTGTGCTGCTTGTGGAGGTTGATGAGCTGTCTTCGCTCTTGACATTCTGAGGGCATCCGATAGAATCACAGTGTTGATATATGATGATGACTCAGGAAGTGAAGGTAAAGCACTTCTCGTTCTCCAGCTTCCTGGTTGCTGAGCTTGTCATTGCTCTGCTGCACTGCCAAAATTAGGCATGCTCTGTCTCACAAATCAAAGTTTGTTGGCCAAAGCTGCAGCTTCTTATCACTAATTGCAATCTATAACAAACCATGGAAGGTCTTGAGTCATTCGGATTTTTTGACTTAAAAAGTATCAAAACACCTTGTATTCGCACCTGCCGACGTACCTGCCCATGCAAATCCTGGTGAAATTCGCACTGATTAAAACCTGGCTTCTGATGAGATATTGTGAATATTATGTCACCTCCCAAGGAATCCCTGACATTCCTTGGATATTCCCAGATTCGTGGATGCACGATGCTTCAAGCTGCATAAGCTGCACACTGACTGTGATACACTGTGCCTCCGTCTCTTTGAGGAAGACTTGCACATCCTGCAGAGCACTCGACGCTTGAGGCCACGCAAAGAAACGTGGAGAAAAAATACGCACAAAGCATCACAAAGCCTTGAGATGCCTTGAGGGTATACCTACCCCATTGGTTTCACAAACTTGGCTGTTATGATTCCGAACTCCTGAGTTTTCCTGAGCCCCATTCTTCAAGATGGGTGCTCTCCAGACACTGGCAATGGCTTCGCACTTACTTACTCTTTCATGTTCTTTCATTTTCTGATTTTCTTTGACCTTCAAAAATGGCTCTCTCATTGCTCGTCGACTTGACATCAGCGCACGTCGTGTGAAGCTTCCCGTGAGATGCAGCTGGCCGATCCTGATGCAAACCAGCCAACTCTTTGACCTCGTTGCTGAAGGATGATCGAACCTCATGCCTCGGCTCGGCTCGCTGCAAGGCGGCATCCGGATGTCATTTTCCGTTCCAAAGTTGGTTCTTGTTTTGCTGCACAAGTACCACAAGTACTGCATGAAAGGTGGAGTCGATGGGCTTTCCCAATGATTCCGAGAGAAAGTGCTGGTATGTTCTTCCACTCTACTTGTGTAGAACTATGGAACGTCACAGATTTGCCTTGAGATGTGACAAACAACACCAGCTGACCGGGTCCTAACTGGGGCTTCCCAGGACTGACGCTTGCCTTTGCACTGATCGAAGATTGAAAAACTCGGGTTCCAGCAATAGGTTGGCAGAGTATGCTGACATCAGGTTCGCAGTCCTCTTGATTTCTGCTTTCAGATCCTGCCATATTTGGCCAAACGCCATTGGAAAAAGGGAATCATACACTTGGGTAACCTGAAGTCTTGCAAGGACATCTGACCTTGAACTAAGAAGAAAACATGAAAAAACTGGAGATAGCTTTGAAAAAAGTCAAATGCCTCACTATCCGTAGACCTTGAAATCGAATTGCCCGGCAATGCTCGAGTCATTTAAGCTTCCCCACAGCTCCCTCGGTCTCATCAGCCTGGTTGACTTTGTTCACCCGTTGCGAGATTTCACCCGTGCTGTCTGTGAGGTCAACCAGTTGAACTCCATGGCCCTCTTGAATCTCAGTGACCTGGGCAGCTTGGACCTCTCACAAGGCTCTCTTTTGATCTCTTTGCGACTCCTCCTTGTGACTCTTTATGGTTCAGTTGAGTGACTCTTGAATTGATCTGTTGGAATGTATACGAATGTATGACTCATATGAATTCATATGACTATGCAGTCTGTTTCTTGTGCATCTTTCCTTTGCCCTGTCTGTTCACAACTTCGTTACGCAACGAACTGTGCTGAGCATTGTGACTCTCTTCAAGTGCGCATCCAGAAGTCGCAACTCCCGCAGCTCGGCCAAAACCTGAGAGGAACACAGCTCGTAGCCGGAAACTGGGAACTCATGGGAATTTGGACGTTGAAACATGGGATTTTCAGAGGAAAAAATTAGATTTTCCATAGGCAAAATGACTCAAGGAATGACCAAACATGTCCCCTTTGCCATTGTTGGCCATGCCTCTTTGATGGTCTTTTCCAGCTGCCTCGTCTGCATGTCGAAACCTCGAGTTTACAGCAGCTTTTCAATCTAGTTGTGAATTGCATGCCCTTCGACGGAACAGAACAAATTCACATGCCAACATCTTGCTGTTGTTACTTCTAACTCCTTTCAGCATGAAGGAGAAAAGCTAACGATTCTGGATAGATCGGGGTAGCACTATGGATTGTTGATTCTCAGGCCAACAACAGGACCCGCAGTCTCCCTTCACAAAAAAAAGTCAACTAGAAATCGCAGATTCCCCGAGCAGAGGCGCAAGAAGCACTAAAAAAAACGCCTAGCGCTACTTCGAGAATACATTTAATCTTTGGCTCTACTCCACGCATCAATCTGCCCCAATTTGGCCCAACTTCCTGTAATTCTGATGGATATCAAAAGGACAGAATTCTTGTCTGGGAATAGCTTCAGCCAAATCACGACGCAGACTGGGAGGCGAGAAGTCGGTGACTTCCTTCGGCCAACATCATGGCTGCGAAGCTTATATGAGCATGCTACTGCAATGCTACTCTTGTCAGTCAAGAAAGACAAGCAATCATACCGTGGGCGCATGACGTGTGACAACTTACTTATACCGATCAACCTGCACTGTTCTGCCGGTGAATTCATGATGACAAGGACTGAAGCCTTCATCTGATGATAAGTCAGCAGCTATGCTCCTCTGGACCCCAGATTTCATCGCTAAGTGCCTTGTGCATCTCCTGGTTCCAGAGGTTACGAGCAAGTGAAAGGGTCCATGTGTGGAAACCACAAGATGACCACTTGAAAATGACAATGATCACAGCGACAATTGCCATGTCATATCATTTCAATTTTGTTTTTTATCAGCATGATGACGACGACGATGACGAAGACAATGACGACGACAACGACGGCAACAACGACGAGACGACGACGATGATGACGATCACTGTGAGTATGGAACGAAGGGCGATGATCCTATACAAATGATAATGATGCATGTATATGTATATTATATATATATAACTAATATATTTATCATATGTTTTTGAGTACAACTAGCGTCGGAGTATGAGTTGCACCGGTGAGAATGATTTTTATCTTGCAGGAATAATTCTGAAGCCTTGAGTTGCCGAACCAGAAGGCGTCTGGTTCGGCTTTACAAACTCTGTTCAAGTGGAGATCTCCTTGACTTGGTCGATGCTCAGCCTGAGATCCAAAGCAACAAAACGTATGTGAAAAACACAAGAACCTTCACCTGAAAATGAGAAGCTATTCGAAGCTTATCATTTTTCGTTGACTTCTTCAAAAGCACAACACATTGGCATACTCCCCTCTTAGACGCATAGCTCAGAATGGCTGCCAAAGCACTCAAGTCGCTTGGTTTCCGAATCAAGGTATTCCTCCCAGCAGACAGAAAATGATGATTGCGGTATGTGTGTCCGTGCGTGCCTGCATCATGATTCTTGCATGTATCTTTGTGACTGAAATTGTCGATCCCTAGTGGTGCAAAATCGAAGCCGGCAAATGCACATCTTGGATTTCACTTTTGCGTGCACAGAAATCGTGGATGGTAGTGTTGAAAAATCATGAAAAATCCAAGGTTTTCCGCTTCTGAAGGCTATAGCCTTTTTATATCTTTTCATTGCAAGCATATGACTGGGCCTTCCGCTCCACTCCTCTTCACTCTATAGACTCTATTGATAACTGCGAGCGCCTTATTCTTCTTAACTCCCATGTCAAGGCTGGTCTGCATCTTGAACAGGTCCGTGCGCAACTGGTCCGAATCCTGCTAAGGCCCCAGCTGAAATTGGCAAGGCCATGCACACCCAAAGCGGAGGAAAGACCGTATCGTGATCTCCGACAATTTTAAAACAAGCTTGTTCATTTGCAGACTTCAAAAGTCTTGGCAGCAAGGGGAAAGATCTTGAGAAAAGTATGTGACAAGAGGAAGAAGAGGAAAGATCTCGCCAATCTATAGCGATGATCTCGACAAATTCTCCTCTTGTGCTCTTTGGATCTGCTTATTCAGTCTCTCTGTGGTCGAGGTCAACTTCCTCGGCACCAACTTTGCAGATTGCTACTGGATATCGATTGTGGTATGATATCATTTGCGTCTAAAGGATTCGAAAGAAACAGATCTCGGCACAGGTATGAGAGTCTCCAAAGTATTGTCCCTTGCAAGGATGCCCAAGAGACAGCATTCAAATGAAGTCGAACACATGCAAAAACAATAGCAATGCCAACCCCACCAACTGCACGCACCACCACCGCCACCACCGCCGCCACCACGACCACCACGACCACCACGACCACCACCACGCACCACCACGCAGTACCACGCACCACCACGCACCACGGCCACAGCAGCAGCAGCAACAGCAACAGCAACAGCAACAACCACAATGACAACGACAACGACAACCACAACCACAACCACAACAACAACAACAACAACAACAACAACAACAACAACAACAACAACAACAACAAAACCAGCAGCAGCAGCAGCAGCAGCAGCAGCAGCAGCAGCAGCAGCAGCCGCA
>VSDK01018450.1:127820-145830 GCA_009767595.1 Symbiodinium kawagutii | reverse complement strand
ATGATGCACTTCAAGGAGTAATGAGACTTGCGAGCAGAAAGAACAAGATAAACTGAGAAAGAAGCCATTAACTGAACAAATCTAGCACTACCAAGTTACCAAGGCCAATATAGGCCAATCACATCTACCAAGGCCAATCAGTGGTAGATTTCATTCTGTTCCAAGGCTAATCTCCACTCCACTCTGGCCATCCACTGTGCTGCCCCACGATGTTTGCTTCCGCTAGGCTGAGCCCTGCAAGCCTTGAAATGCCAAGACTTGCTGTGAATCCCTGCTGTTGGGGGCACAGGGTGTAGCATTCCTTGGGTTTTCCTATGGTTTTCGGGTTGAGAGTTTCATTCGATAGGCAAATCAAAAGCAGCAACGTCATGGATTGAATTCATGCGATTGAATTCATTGATTGACACAACTGAATTCATTGGTTGAATTCATGAAAGCACAAAGCGGCTGAAACGAAGAACCTTTCACTGAGCTTCCTTGCAATTGCTCCGCATCCGCAGAGCTTCTGGGCAAAGCTGAGGATTCCTTAGCTCAAGCCAAGGCAAAGACAGGATGATCCCGGGAATCGATGCCAATGCAAGCAAGTGCATCATGGTTTTTTCTAGAGGTCGAATTCAAAAAAATCAAAAACATATGAAACTGCCGGCTTTCCCTTTTGTACCGACTTCTCAAAGTACTCATATTGGATCATTGTTTCAACGGAGTTTGACTCACCCCGAAGTGAGTCCAACCCATCGCCATCTGGGGTTCCAGTCCGTCATGCCACCTGGCACGAATAATGATGGCAAATGACAGTTGAAAACACAAACTGATTCGAACATTGAAGAACTGGTTCCTAAGTTCAACTGATTAAGATTGCTTAAGTTCAATTTATTTACAAGAAATCACTGCTTGCAGTACTCTCATGCAATGTCAGGTGTCAAGCATAGCATGATGAACCCTCTCATGAGCAAACAGACGCTGGTCCAGAAACTCCAATTTCTAGAAATATTTTGAATGTGAGATGCCTGAATTCTTTTCAACTAAGCTTCATCCAAAAACTTGTTCGAGAATCTCTCAAAACGGATATCCATATTCCCTCAACACGTTGGCCTACGAACAACGGTCGCAGTCTCTCTATGTTTCCCTCACAGACTGGCCAAATCTTTCGGAGGGTCTCAGGTAGGGTCTGAGGTCAGACCCTCCTGACCTCGATCTGTGGGCTACAAATGGAGGTTGTAGAATTCCAAGCTTTCAGAAATGTCAATGGATTGAAAATGCAATTCCTTGTTCAATGCTGAAATCTCTGAAATCTTTACTGCTTTCCAAACTTCTTACCCAAACCCGATGCCTGAAAACCTGCTAATGAAGCTTCCACGAGATGAACAATTCTTGGGTTCAGTCATTCCTAGAAACAAGTTCTATATACATATCTTTACTGTTTGTTTATGTTCATGTGCACGTGTTTGGCTTCGCTTGGGGGCAATTCCCAAGCCTCCAAGGTCTCCTCATGTAACCTTCAACTTCCCAGTTTGCCAAGGCTTTTACATGCTACATACACGCTACATTAGCTGCTACATTGTGTGAATGTCTTCAGTGTTGCATTGTTGCAATACTGGTTCTATGAAAGCAGATTCCCACCTGTGAAGCAGCACGGTGCGGATGTCTGGACGACCGACTTTCGTAGATAGGAATGATTCGGTTGTAGCCATAGCAAATATGCAGCTACTGTGCTTAAACCAAAAACCCATTTGGGGGACTCTCTAAAATGCACCATCTTAAGCTCACTACCATGTTTTTATGTTTACCTTTTGCCATGTTCAACAAACATGTTTGCCTTTTTCAGTCCAGGTGTCTCATGTCTTTCGATTGCAGCACTCTCATGACCCCCCTTGAGCCAAAAACGAGCCAAAAACAAGCAAAACACTGCATGCGCTCCTGGCCTCTCCGGAATCTTGTTCTACCGCTATCCTTGTCTTGTGCCGCCAACTGCACCTTGAAAATGGTAGGCTCCTGTAGGCTCCAATCCCTGCAGTCTCCTCAACTCAGAACACCATCCCCGCCGGGAACGCCTCCTGTCATGTCCCCATCCTCCCCTGCCGCTTTTCACATGCTTTGATGCTCGTTCAGCTCTTGGGACGCTGAGACTCGGCACAGATCACAGCTCAGCCCTTGGCATTTACACCTGTCAAGACCTCGGACACAGTCGCCCTGTCAACTTGGACTTCCGCCTTCCAAGTTTTGCAAAGCATCAAGCCCTGAGTTTGCCGCTTCTTCTTCAGAGGAGTCATCGCTCTCTGTGGGAATGGCATCGTCAAAGCCGTCCTTCAGGTGGTCATGGCATCATGTCAAGTACTTTGTCTTAAACATGAGGCATCCAAAAGGCAAATGCATCTACGTTATGCTTCCGAATGTGTCTATGTGAAATATCGAGAAGACCCTGTTTTACCAAACTCGGCGCTTTTATGAGAAAGTATGAAATGTCGACTGGTTTGTACATATACATTATTCTTATGAAATCTTCGTACCAGCCGTACCCCACATGAGATGCCTCTAGAATGGAAAACTGGCAAGGCAATCAAAGGCAATGAGAGAGTAATGGTTACTTATCACTATATACCACTGTTACTAACCTCTGTGATTACTCATGAGTCTTAATTACTATTGTTAGCATCTGCTACTTGTCATTCATAAACTTTATATCCTTCTGAAGAAAAGACTCTCTCCTCACTTGGCACATGGCTGCTTCGACTCTTTGGCCTAACAGGGAGAACTTTTGTAGCAGACTCGACTAACCTGTGCCCAAACCTCTGCCAAGCGCTGGTCATATGGAAAATATACATACATGATCGTGAATGTCCGCAAAAGGGCCCAGCCTATCGTTGAAGCTACTTGCAGTTGCAGCAATCTCACTGCGGTCAGTCCTCAAAGATAGATCAATTGAGTCAGTCGCAGTCTCACCATCGATGAAATTTGGTGAAGAAATGCGTCTTGCACATGAAAAGTACATCGAAATACCAAGTGTTGCAACTCTACATCACGATTGTAAGGCGATGCACGGGTAGGGCTATGTTGGGGGGCACCCTTGGAAAAAAACCCTCTGAATGTCCGTCCTTGGTGCAGCTGACGCATTGGGACTTATGCTTCTAGACTGCAGTGATGCCCTTTGAGGAACACCTGGTGAACAGAATGAGCATCTACAGGGCATCTATTTCTGTTCAGATCAATCTCACACAACACATGAGGCCCTCCTCACAGTCAATGCTGCTGATTCTGTCATTCGGATGGTGTGAATCAGTCACAAACTCTGACGCCTTGAGATCGTCGAACTGGCACGCTTCCACCCCGACGAATAGCACCTGCCAAATTAAACACTGATCAAAACAAACAGTTGGACCAGCAATGGATCTACTGAATGAACTTCATTGAGTCTCATTGGATATCATTGAAGTGTCGTTCATAATTTCACTTGAAAATACATGAAGTATGAAATTCATTATGAACATATGTACTTCCAAATGAAATTCATTGTATAACCTATTATAAATCATGAAATTCATTATGAATGACATGTACAACCTCAATACCTATGAGTTTCATCCATCCATCTCCCCAAGTTCCAGGGAGCCGCGGAACCGCCTGGGGGCGGCCGTTCGCCAGGACCTGGGCGCGTCACAGATGTCACACATTGTCATCTCACGAGTTGATTGGATGAATGGTTGATGTAGGGCACTAAGTATGGTTAGTAATGGTTAATGATGTTTAATGATGAGTATATAATGGCTAGTAATAGTTCGTAACTAGTAATGGTCAATAATAGTCAATATTGGCTTATAATGGCTTGTAATGGTTTGACATTGGTTCATAATGCTTAATAATGGTTAGTAATGGTTAGTATATAATGGTCAATGTTGGTTAATAATGGTTAGTAATGGTTAATGATAGTCACTAGTGGATGATCTGGTTGATAATGGTTAATGATAGTGATTAATGGATGATATGGTTAGTAATGGTTAACGATAGTTATTAATGGATGATATGGTTACTGACTATGGTTATACAACATGTTGCTTTTACGATGAAATGTTTATTGTATCATCTATCATCTCCGCTCAGATTGTAATGATACTTCCTTTACGATGTGATACAATGTGGTGCAAGTCAATAGCTTGCAGGAAGTGAGTGCAACTTTGCGATTCTCTCATATTCTTTCAGCTGAACGTTACACAATCCAAATATATCCAGGGGCAGCGAATCATCTCAGCAAACAGTCAGGTAGAAATTGAGTGTGATACTCCTTCTGTGAAAGTAATCACAATTGCATGCGACATGTATATATCCATACCATCAGTATCCATATGTATGTCTACCTATTATGCTACCCCCCTAAAGTTCAACCGTTTGTGTGATTTGACTTGGAATCAAAGAAGCTTTCTGATCTTTGATTCTTTGAATCTCATATGGCAGTGGGTCAAAACCCTGTACCCCTGGTTCCCCTATCATCGACCACTGTTTCCCTTATTATTGTTGGTCATTATCCCCCATTATTGGTTGGTTACTATTGACCCATAGCCATATGATTGTAAATGATATGAATTATACCTGTTGCTCCTTCCGGGAGTCTCCGCCATCACAATCACTGGGCACTCGACTTTGAAAAGGCGGGGGTTGTGTCCTGAGGGCTGGCACGGAGACAAGACTGCATCGATACCAGGGCAAATATTGTATGACATCGATCGAAATCAAATAGAGAAAAGTGTATTGAAACGAAAAACCAACCCTCAGTATGCTTCAACCGATTGGGAACAGTCCTTTGCTTGGTCCTCTGGAACTCTGGCATGTCCAAAAAAGAAACCATGTTCACTTGTTCCGGTGAACAAACCATAATGTACTTAATTTTGCGAAGATCCTAATCAAGGAGATGAACTAAGGTCAGTTAAGTTCATGCTTGCTGAAGGGTCGAAATTGTGTCTGCAAAGAGATCAATCAGACAGTTTGCAGCTCTGGTGGTTTCTCAAAATAGGGAACCCTATTGCTGTAAATGGTCAATGTTACAGTAGATGATCTGGGGGGTCCATCTGTTTTGAGAAGCACCCATACAATTATATATGTATTAACCATGTTGATTATGGTTGGTCATCCATTTTGAGAAACCACCATGTTTGCTGCACCTTTCTATCCAGCAACAGCTCTCGCATCAGACCTGGAATCTCGAGCGCCACGACTTGCAATGGTGGCAACTCCTAGAGCGTCCACAGTAGCAAGCGCTGCAAATGCAACGAACGGAGCTCAATGAATCAATATTAAGGTTTCTCAAAAATATTGATGATGAAAACTGGTTGGTTTTTACTTTAGTTCACTAATAGTTAAATATTGATCATGAAAATTGTTGGTTTTACTTTAAATGACTTTTAAAGGATGATTTGGGGTTACCCCTATTTTGAGAAACTGCCATATGAATCAGCTGGAAGGGTAAAGCGATCAGTTGTGAAATGCAGTGATGTGTTTGATCATCTACCAGTACCTATCAGTATCTATCAGCGTCTACCATATCAGAGCTATCAGTTATGAGCTGAAAGACAACCCTCCACAACAAGCACATACCCCACATGTTTTGCTCTTGAATGTTGGCAGACAGTGAAGGTACAATAACCTCGGGATCACCCATGTAAACACGTACTTCAATATGAAGTGATTTCCAAAATCACTGTTGATGTGGTTTCGATGATACATGTTCAAGTGGTTCTGCGTCGTGTGTATTCGTGTGTCTGTGTTTTTCTTCACCGACCTGGAAAATGAAGAAAAGGCACTGATGTAGCAGTTGATTACTTGCTTCTCACTGAGATTTGACAACTGCAATCTGACAATCTCTACAAGCATCCAAAAACCAAGAGTCCCAAGTGCTTACTTTGTCACGAGGACACGTGGTCAATCAAATCATTCAAAAATATGTGGCCATGCTTGTAAAAGTGGTGAAGCCAGTCCAAGAAATGGTTGGCAGGTTTGGACAATGATTGTCGATTTGTAGATGAACAAACTGAAAAAAGGGGATGGCGACTGCACCCCAAAACGATTGCAGCCCGATCCGCAAGGTGAAAAAATCGAACTCAGTTGGTTCTCACGACAAAAGAAGCTAGCAACCTCCAAAACCATCCAAAACAGCTTCATTCTGGTGCGGACCTCAACAATTGATCTTAAAAGTGTAGGCTCTGATCACTGTGGCAGCTGATTCTGTTTCTCTAGTGACAAACTGCACTTGAATTGCTCAGCAGTCCTGCTCCGCCACTGCCAACACTGCTGCCAGTCCCAGGACGACTGCGACAAAATGCATAGAGAAAACTCTTCGGCGCGGTATGCAGTGAACCAAATGCTTTGAACTTTGAAAACGAACAAAGGTATGCAGCTATCCAAAGTTTCCATCCAAAATGTTTGCAAATTGAAACTTGGATGGAAACTTTGGATAACTTTGGCATATGGATTGACTGCTTTGCTGATTCGCTTGGGCGTCATGGCATCACAAGCCTTCGTGGAATAGGTGGCCGTGATGGGCAAGACCTCAACGTTTTCATCATAGTCACTCCAAATCGTTTGAGGTAAGGCATGGTAAGCGGGAAAAGGTTTGAAGCAGACATGGCTCAACATGCTTCAATATGCTTCACATTAAGCTATCTCAAGAATTTAGTCTGCGTATTCTCTTTGGCGTTTCAATTCGGGCGAGTGTAAACATGCAACGGCATTGCCCTGACGTGATGGGGTTGCTTTGGGCAAATCGCCGAAAAATTGAGCTTGGTTCTTTACAATTTGAGTATCTTTGAGTCAGTCAAGGATTCACGACTTCAAGTTTCATGAGTTTCTTCATGATTTCTTCCAGTTGCTTGCTCAGATTTGTCTCATGAATCCATCATTTCACTGCATGACTTCCACGTACTTCCGCTGATCATGATCCAACTGCTTGGCAGCGAAGAAAGGTCGCTAGCCCTCCAGGTCTAGGACTCCTCGGTCGGAGCTGCCTGACGTGGCATACTGTGGCGGCAATGTGCCAAAGCACAAGCCAAAAAAAAAAGCCACAACAGCATTCAAATCAATCGCTGACAAAATGGTCTGAGAGGCGTTGTTACATGTTGTTACATCATCTAGCATCTGTAGATATCATCTTACCAGCATTTTTCAATGTATCTTTGAGTCCAGATTGATTACTGCGCAAAATCAAATGATCCGCCTCGAGCTGCTCAATCCGCTTGGATTTCTCGGCACATTGAATGCGTAACCTACATTCCACACTTTGGACTATGAAAAGGCAAGGTGGTAACAGCCAACCTTTCCATTTACAAGGATCTAACCTTTCGATCTACAAGGATCTACAAGGGCAATGGACCAGAAGGGCACTGTGAAGAGCCATCTGCCATCTGAAAAATGACCTGCTGCACTTGTGCCTCTGCACCTCCGTTTCCAGATCTTTGCATTCCAAATCCACCTGAGGCAAACTGCTTCAAGGCTGCGATCATCGACTTGATCCAAATCATCACTGAATTTAAGGGACCATTGGTAGCCACGATTAACATATTACTAGTGGTTTAGTGACCATTAGTAACCAGTAGGAACCATTATCAGCAACCAACATGTAACCACTGTGAACTCACTACTGATCTTTGATCTCTTCATTGCGCCTCCTCCAGTCGTTCTGCTAGCTCACGGCTACGCCTCGCAGTGCCATGCCAAGCGAACGTGCGATGTTCGTCGGTGCACTGAGCATGCCAAGACATGCGGAGCTGTACCAAGAACGGTCAAGAGCTACACACGATCTTTGCTGTGAATGAAGGACTTTCTTATACCTTTTTAAATCTGTTCGTATCAAAATAGGATAAAAATCGATAAAACATGGTTAGCACAGAACATTGGATGCGCAAATTCTCTTAGAATGATCATGAAAGTGTTCACAGCACATGTCAAGAACGAGGATCTACGTCAACAAACGAGCATGAGCTTGCAAGTTCAGGCTCATCCATGCCGATGTCCAAACATCTCTGAAGCTGGGAAATCCAAATCTACCAAATTGCTCCGAATCATTACAACTGACAGAATTACAATGAATAAACTCCATGGTTTCCATGTCAATTCTTTGCCCAAAGGAAAGCATCTCCATCGAGGCATCAAAGATGCAGGACCTAAGTTGCACACTCTTCATGTTCTTTCGCTTTATCTTCGGCCGACTGCTTTGCCTTCACACCGGGAGTTTTGCAAAGGAAGTAAAGTCTGAAGCAAAACACATCGGCATTGAGTTGAACTAGAACTTGCTGCACAGCACCCCCTTGAATTGCAAGAGCACCACTCTGTGGACTTTGGAATAGTACGTATGCTCAGTAGAAGCTATTCAGCTGCTGATTCAGTTATTCGACGCTTCAACACCCCAAGATGCAAGCCCTTGTGACTCGTGCCTGCTGACACTGTTTCAGCTTCTGGGCCCCATCTGAAGCATCGCGAGTTCTTTGCTCGCGGCTCTTCAACTGGCGCCGCTACACGTCGCAAGATTTCGCTGGTCATGTCACATGTCTCACCTTGTTCTGACTACTTGGAACATCTTGGGACACCTTGGAGCTGGTATGAAACTGGTCATGGGGAGAGAGATGAGCTTGGCGCAGTAATTAGGGTGTTCTCCCGCCTTTTCCTCCAGCTGAAGGCAGCGTTCCTCCAGTTCTAATCTTCTTGCGCTTTCCTCCTGGCAGACCAGCTATGATCCGCAGGCGCAGGCAGAATCCACAACGTGGATCAAGATCCATCGCCGATTGAATTATTCTTGATATTTCTTGATGACGACTTCACACCGTGGATTCACAAACAAATGCAACAACCCAAGCGTCTCAAGCGGCTTGGTGACTATGACATGCTATGACTTCTGTCAAGTTCCGATTACCGAGCCTCGTAGCGTCGCACCACATCCTGACCTCCAGCCTTCAAACGTTGCAGCTCCCCTTTGGAAGCTGCAAACTCCTGGCCAGCACTGGCTGAAGCTTCTGCTGAGATTGAGATTTCCATGACCTGATACTATCGCCTCAAATGCGCGTGCTCAGATGCTCAAGGAGGTGACGGTGGAGCGGTGGCCAGAATGCAACGCCAGAAAGCCATGTGAAATAACGAGAACAACACCAGATCTTTTGGCTGAACATATTCTGGCACTTGTCTCCCATTGTCTCCTTGCGCCACGGGTCATGCTATTGTTGAGGCCTAGAAAACAAAAAATGGTTCTTTCCATCTCGGCCCTCATTTCCTCTGCCCGCAACCCTGGCCCACTGCCTTCATCAAACTCTGAGATTTCTGTTCCGTCTTACGCATTTCTTCCACCAGCTTCACGATCTGAGCCTTCCACCTCGTGGAGTACCAAACTTGCTTCGGATGTGTAATAACATAAATATATCTATATATATATAGATATAGATATGTAATACAGATAGAATGTATGATAATGTAAGATAAACACTGGCATATCTATATTATGTATATATATATATATATATATGAAAGTAGATAGAAAAGAAATGAAAAGCCTAGACTCATGTTCCCTGGAAGCTTGTGCCAGTCACGGTATTTCAATCTGACCTTCACTGGGCTTGCTTCAAGGCTGGCACTGATCTTCAGCACGGGCGTGTTGCTCTTGCAACCTCATGCCGTACATCAGATGCCAAATGGGAGGTTCTCAAATAGGGGACCCCCCCAAATCATCCACTATTATGATCGTTTATAGCAGTAAACCAGCCATGTTGGGGGTGCTCCTATTTTGAGAAACCACCAAAAGTGGTCTATCTGGGTTCAGAAGCCCTACCGACTCGCCGGTCTCTTACCTTGCATACTTGTTCATATGATAATTTTCCACAGCTGCATGCCCTCTCCCAGGAGTTGTAAAGGGGTCACTGCAAACATCTTAAGGATACCTGAACCCTTCAAAACCTAGCTACAAGAAGTTATGTTCCGACTGCTATTTTAGATTTCGATCAAAACTTGGTATTACGTCCTCTCGAAATAGCAAACAATGAAAGCTCAAAATGTCTGTTTCGAGTTGATCAGTTCCAGTTCACCAAAGCTGTACTGGCTTCCGCACTGACGCATCTCCGCATCACGATCTTGCAAAGCTTGCTGGGCAAGACCGCCTCAAGAAGAAGTTAAGGCTAAAACAAAGCTAAAAATCTCCTTGGGATCTCTCCTGGGGATCTCTCCTGTTGGCATGTCCCGATGCAACTCCCTTTGGTCTGCAGGACTAGCTTTGATGTGTTGAATGCGCAACCGCCTGCAATCAAATGCCAAAGGTCACTAGTTTCTCAGGAAGGCCAGTGTTGGTTGTGACTTCTCATGACTTCTTTTCACATCGTCCTGATCGATGGACACAATAAACGGAGTAAGCTCCTTGGAGTTAGCTGACCGTTCAATTAAGTCATGCTATCGTTTGCAACCAACAGGTCAGGGTCGTTTTTTCAATAAGGTATATGCAAACTGGTATGTACATATTGTTACATATCAAACATGTGTGTGTGTGTGCAAAGGTTGAAGGAGTATGAATGCGTTTGCCGGCGCTACTTCTTGATGTTCTTGGTTTTTGGCCCACAGGGTGCGTTTTCTGTACGTGCTTTTTCATTGCCATGTCGTCCACCGCTTCATTTTCTGGTTGAACAAAATATCACTTTCACATGGCTGTACTGTTTCATCATGATTGATCCACTGGAATGATATTTTGATATTTAAATGCATACAGATTGAATACAAGTCAAAGATAGTGACTTCCATGAGCTCTCCCTTTTTTGCTGTCGCCGACAAGCGATTCGTTGCCAGCGAGCTAATCTTGCCCATTAGCTCTGCTGATTCCACAAATTTCTTCGCCCCGTGACATGCAACCGACGTGGCCGCCATACCTTACAGCGCACTGCGGCAGTTCAGGGAAACGCTTTACCATCACAACTGGTTATGACTGTCATGACTTGATGAGGTGACAAGAATCCAAAGTCAACGCTCTACTTCAAGGTCAATGTCAAGGATTGACGGTAGTTCAATCTAAGCAGAGAATGGCCTCAAAGGAATAAAAGCCCAAACGAATGACCAATGACTATTGAATGTAATTGGTAGTCGATAGTCATTGTAAATCTGAGACCTGAAGCCTTTTTAGCCAGTATACCTTTATATCAAGTATACAGAGGGAAAAGTATGAAAAAGTGCATTACCAACTCACAAACAAAACTGATCAATTAGGCTAGCCACAAACGACATCTTCTGCACCTAACTCCACCAGGAGCTGCGAAGCAATTTGCCACAGACTTGCTGCACCGCAGCATTCAATGGCTGCACCATAGAAAAGGCTGTCTGGAATCACATCCTGCATCAAGGCATTGTGTAGCACGAGCAAAGCCACCTGAGCACAGGTCAAAATAAAATCTGAATCTCACAAACACAAACAAGGACTCACCATGACTCAACCCCTTTGCCACCTGACCAGATCTGGTCACAAAATCTGACAGAAAGATGTGATGCTTTCTTATAAAATAGAGGACCCCAAAAAAATTGTTCGTTTATTGTTTGAAATAACCAATAAAAGATGAGCTAGTGCTTTTTTTCAGCCAGGACACTTGCCAGTTTTGTGTTGCAGTCAATGCCGAAGTCCAGCAGGTCGAATCCACAGCAGCCCCATCCCGAGCTTCTAAGGATTCACACATCCCGAGTGACCATTGCCATTGCTTGGTGCGCTCAAAGGTGGAGAGCATCGCACCATAACTCACCTTGGGATGTGAGGAACCTTCTTCAAGAATCTTTTGGAAGTGCAATCTTGCATTGGAATCATTGGAATCATTGGAATCACTGGAATCATTGGAATCATTGGAATCATTGGAATTATTGGAATCATTGGATAGGAAGCTCATCCCAACCAACATCGTCATCATGGCCACTTCTGCCACACTGCATTTGGCGTCTTCCTCATCACTGCCGTTGTCATCATCATGGTATCATATATACGAATAGATAGATTCGATTAGATTAGATTAGATTAGATTGGATCAGATTCGATTCGATTCGATTCGATTCGATTAGTTTATATCAGATTAGATAAGATAAGATTAGATTAGATTAGATTAGATTAGATGAGATCAGATTAGATCAGATTGGATTAGATTGGATTAGATTGGATTGGATTAGATTAGATTAGGTTGGATTAGGTTAGGTTAGATTAGATCAGATTAGATCAGATCAGATGAGATCAGATTAGATCAGATTGGATTAGATTGGATTAGATTGGATTAGATTGGGTTAGATTGGATTAGATTAGATTATATTAGATTAGATTGGATTGGATTGGATTTGATTGGATTGGGATGGATTGGATTGGATAGATGGATGAACGGACAATGATAGACAATGATAATAGATATATATATATATACATATAAATGAAATGATATCATGATGACCATGACATATCATGACCATGGAGATTGCTCGTCCTTCGTTCACTGTTTTGTCGTTTGCCCTCTGCCTCATTTGGTCGAAGTCCGGTCTTCCCCATGGATCTCAGAAGCTCCAGAGCTAAAGTCCACTGCTGTACCTCCTCACAAATGCTCATCATCACAGAGTTGTAGCTGATCTCATCGATGATTTGTACAAAGACGGGTGCACCCAACATGGAAAGTGGTTGTCGCCAATACCCATCGCAGCGGCTAGCCAGTAGCGAATTGATGCTGAATGCATTTGGACGAATGTGGCGAACGCGCATCGAACTAAGCTGGCAGAGTCCCTCTTCCCACTGATCTGCTTGTTGGAAAGTGCTGAGAAGGGAACTTACGGTGATCACATCTCTTTGAGAAGTTAAGGGCAGCAAACTTCCTGCGAGTTTCCAGTTCCTGCCCTTTTCACACGCACTGATGATGGCTGAGTATGTGAGTTCATTGCCTACAACTCTGCACATTTGCATCTCTGAAAAAAGGTGAAAGGCCATCAACCATCGAAACGAAACCACTGCACTGATGGCCGATGAGCTGCTGAACACATTCCTCAGCGACTTGTACCGCGAAAATCGTCTGCTTGGAATCCGAGAGGAGACACAAGCGTTCAATCATGCGAATCTCTGAAATTTCTCATGTTTAGACTCTACAAAAATATGGCAGGCTCAGTATGGCTCAGTCATTCCAAGGGCTTTGAGCAAATTCATTGAATCATGCAGGATGATTGCAAAGATTAGCACCTTAAGGCGACCAAGATGCGATTTGATTTTCTGCCAACGCATGGGCCTAAACAACTCGCAGGCTTCTCTCCAGCCATTTTCAACTTGTGTCCGGGCGCACGCCTTCTTTGCAGCACTGTATGTGACGTCATTCGCAGCTACCTTGGAAAACATTGGAAAGGATGGAGGAGGAGTTCAGAAAGGAGAGCACAATCAGAGTGTCATTTTGAGTGTTCTCATCAATCTCAGATCACACTTTGCACATCGATGTATCATGTCAGTAGCTTCAATCAATACTGATCGAATGCAACAAATCGAACGAAGTCTAATCAGAATTTCAGCATTGTACGCTTGCAAGCCTCTGTCACTTTTTGTATCTTTCTGCTGTCCATGTGCCTGAGAATCTGCCATGTCCTTCAAAAAGCTCAGTGCACATTCCCACTTGAAGCAATCGCCGCATGCAGAGATGGTTGCTGTGCAGTGGAAGACATTGACTTCCTTGGGAGATCTTGGGACTCTAAGGGCGCCTGAAATTCTGTGTATGTGATGTGTTGGTATGTTCGATGTTTGACCTACCTCTACAAAAGCAGACGGCAAAGACACGGAAAAAACGCATGCCGAAACCATCATTTGATGGACGCCTGCAACGCAACTGTTGCAGGAAAGCAAGATGAAACCCCGCATCTTGCTTCAGTGGCGTTGATTTCAACCCAATGTCCAGCTCTTGAACGAGTTGCTGCATGCTGTCAAGACTCCAGTCTTTGGAAGCGCATGTTGCGCAAAAGGTCGATGGCAGTTTCTGGCAGTTGATCTCCTTTCAGCTTTCCAAGTACTGCAGTTGCCAGCTGAGGCCTCCGGGACAGCTTCACTAGAAATTGGAAAACTTGGAAAAGGGAAAAGTATGGAAAAAGTGCTGAACAAGTGCTGAAAAAAGTGATGACAAGTGATCATTTCTGACTTGTGCTTCGTGCTTGGTCCACCTGTTCCAGACCTCGAGCTTGGCCATTGAAAAGTGGGTTTCGGATCTTTCGGCTCATCGGTGCTAACGCTGGATTGGCACAGCTGTGTCTCTGTGGCTGAGCTGGAAAAGCTGCAAGGTACGCAAGGTATTGCGCACAGAAACTTGGACGAACTTTGCACTGTGACGAAATGAAACACAAATGAATTGGACATGAAGAGCTATGAAGGGACAGAGAGTGACAGAGTGCCCTCACTGGAAATTCAACACTAACTAGGTGCCACTGGGTGCTATGAACAAGGCTTCCCTGTAATCAGAGTCGCCGCGCATTGCTGCTGTATGTTGGCCAGTTCCCCGTTGCGGCGCAGTGCTTCTTGCCGATCCTGTAGGAGTTCGTTGGAACAAAAACCTACTCAGTGGCAATTCAAAACATATCTGAAAAGCCTGTTCTTTAGACATTTGGAACAAACGTTTTGAAGCCTTGCCTTTAGAATGTCTGCTTTACATTGCTTTGAACTGTCTAGCAGTCTAGCAGCCCTTTTTTTTGAAGCTTTCCTACTTGAAACATGTTGAAACTCTCGAGCCTTGTGCATACTGAATAGATGAAAAGGGCGCCCCAATTTGGACCAGATGACAAACTAAGGGTGCCAAGCGAAAGCTTCCAGCGCTGTATGTGTTGTGTGGCAAGAATTTTAGCAATGATACGAAAGCATTGCAAATTTCACGCCCTCAAATCAGCATCTGATGTGTCCTCTGCTAACTTCTCATGTGCTGCTCGAAGCTGGTTGGCCTCTGCAAGTTGCAAACCATTTGAACGATTCATTGGCCGCGTTGATGCTTGATGGTGGCAGAACGTTGGCCCATTTTGTCGCCAAGATTGTCACCTCTTGTTGGAGATCCTCAAATCGAGGTCGCAGGTCCTTCCACAAAACACTTAGGGATGATTTCGGATGCCTTGGGAGAAAACTTTTCAAAGGTAGAAACTGTGGAAACTTCACCAGTCCTCCAACTCCTGCTGCAAAGATTTTCGGGCCTTCTCCTCGACATCGACACGATTCCAACTGGAATCAACTGGTGCTAGACTCAAGTGAAACAGCTGGGCAAGGACAAACGGTCTCCGACGTTGCAAGGATTCATGGGAAAGGAAATTTGAGTAAACTGTATTGAGAACAAAAACATCAGAACAAAATGGGTCAACCATTGAGGCAAGAAACGATGCGAGTTATTGCAGCGTCCGGAAATCGTGGTGGACAATCTTGGTTGACGAAATGGTTCACATTGATTTTAATTTTGCATTTTTTTCTACAAAGAAATGGTTCCCCCTTGTTAACCGTTGTTTTCCCTATGATTGTTGGTGATTATCCCCCATTAGTTGGTTGATCAATATTGACCTATAGCCATATGGTGCAAAGAGATGCAAAGAGTGCATCCGGAGGCAGCCCGGCTGCCATCTCCTCTTGTTCTGCTCGGCTTCGGAGCTTTGCGCATTTTCGCCTCTCGGCCGCTGGCAGGGCCAACTTAGGGGAGAAGTGTAGGTGCAGTTTGAAGTTATATATATATATTTATTATATATATATATATATATATCTTACTTATTTTGTCTCTAATAATCTATTTTGTCTCTAACTAGAAATACAGAACAGTCCTGAATCATCATAAATTCCGGGTTCATTGACTTACATCTTCTTTGCATCTTCAAAAGATCATGCCCAGGAACAGCAAAAAAACAGGAGCTTGATTCAAAAAAGTGAACAGCGCAGTTCTCACGTCTCAGCCGATCTGAAACATGCCAAGTCCACTCCAAAATCTCCACAAGTCGTCCGTTGATCTTCTCCTGGCACTTTCTGAAGCTTCAGCACGCATTGAGAAAGGCTGTTCCATAGCTGACACCAAAAACACCAATAAGGCATGATAATCAATAACAACAACAATAAAGATCAGGAATCGTAAAGTGTTTCAGAAAGGCAGCCCAGTCTAATTTCTTTCTTGTGACGCTGGTGACATAGGACAAAAAGCACGTGGATTCCACTGGCCTCCTCTTGTTCAGCCATGGATTTGGGGCATGAACCCTCCTCCTTTGCAGGCTCTCGTGAGTACCTGTCGCCAGCACAAGGCCATCCAGTTTGCGGTGGCTGAAAATTCAAGGTTCATCCATCGGTAATTAAACTGTAATACAGACTCAAAGAGTACGGCACATCAAGTCCATCTGAGTCCATCTGGGTCCATCTGAGTCGAACCAAGTCACCAAGTCACCATAAGTCATCTGAGTGCATCCGCCAATTCCTTTGGTCTTTGCTGCGCATGTGATCGAACTCAGCACTGTCTGGGCACCGACTCTTGTTCTGTCGAGGCTCATGCACCTGGGTGCCAAGCCGATAGAAACACTATGACCATGAACAGCCGTGCAAATTAATTCAAGGCTTCGTGAAATGTTCATGCAAATTCAATGATGTTCACCAACAAAGCAGTGCAATTTTCCCAACTTAAAGGAGTTTAATCTAAATTGTCACTTGGTTTCGGTGGAAATGTGAAATCTAGATTGATCATGCAAGCTTTGATTCATTTGTCAATTTGTCTTCACAAAACTTCATGATTGCAGAAGTCTCGGGGGCGCTTTGGCTTCTTGGACACCGCACAAAGAGTCCAGTGCCTGGTGAGGCTCCCATGACCTGTGGCACAGTGGCACCACCCACTGTGGTCTCTGGTGGCGGTCAACACTGAGATACAGGGCATCATATGGCGAGCTGGGTCAAGCAGTTAACCAACCAATAATGGTGGATAAGTTCACCACCAATAACAGGGAAAACGATGGTTGATAATGGGTGTTTCTCAAAATAGGGGAACCCCTAAAATGGTTGGTTTATGACTGAAAATTGTTAATAATGGATGATTTGGGGGGTCCCCTATTTTGAGAAACCACCATATGGTGGTGGAGACCCCCAACATACGGGATGATTTGGGGGTACCCCTATTTGGAGAAATCCCCATATGTCATGACTTTTTTGTAGTTATACAACATGGTGTACTCATCCGGATGTGAAAAAAAAACATCAGCAACAAATGTGCTCTTTTCCAGTTCTGAACTCTGTAGGCAGGGCAGCATCATGTGGGTATGCATCAAAATTTTGAACCCCAAATATGGCTACTTAGAATCGGAAATCCACTATAAACCAATGGTTTTTTGGGGGTACCACATGGTACCTCATGGTACCACTATGGCCTGGCACATACCCATGTAAATCACCTCCTGCATCACCTGTGGCTTCGAAGCCAAAGCATGTCTGTGACAAGGGGCCAGTCGTTTTCCAGCCATGGCTCCATCGGAACACTGAAGAGCTTGGGCGATGTTATTTCAAGGACCAGGCTTTGTTAACCTTTAACCATTATTGGTAAACCATAGTTGACCCTTAGTCATTGTTAGTTGTTAACCATCATTGATCATTATCATTAGTTCATGATAGTCAATGACATTGATCATCATGCATCATCATGCTTCGTCAAAGTTCTTGAGTTCTGAAATTGCCACCAAATTGTGACAAACAAATCCATGATCAGATCTGTGCGCTTCTGACCGTCTTCTGCAAGTAGTCTGTAGAAATTGTCATTGAGACACTGAAGCTGCTTGTTCTGCTCGCTCAAGCTGCAAGAAATGGGCCCAAACATCCAGCAACTTGATTGATGCTTCCGCGCTTCACAAAATGTGATCTGCGACAGGACTGGATTGCAAGCAGAGCTTGTCATTCATCAGAAATTGCTATGAAAACAGAGCGCGGCCAATGCAAACTAAAATGGACCAACCTGGTTTCACTGTAGCTACCTCTGTACACATCTTTTTCTCGGTTTGGGAGCTGGGTTGTAGTGTGGCAGGGAAGGCCTACGGC